>JAGGCT020001121.1:0-25000 GCA_017654935.2 Phymorhynchus buccinoides
AAAGACAAGAAGAAGATGACTTCCGGTGGAAACCCCCTCTCATGAATCACTTGGTCTCAATCTGTCTCTGAGTGTCTGTCTGTCTATCTGTCTCTGTGTGTCTGTCTCTCTCTCTCCTCACACGCGCGCGTGCACGCATGCATACTACACAGGCAGACACCGACACACACACCGACACACACACACACCCACACCCACGCACGCACGCACGCACGCACGCACGCACACGCACACGCACACACACACACACACACACACACACACAGTGACACACACCGAGTGACACACAGGACGTACGAACGCACACACGCATGCACTTGTGCGCACACACGCGCGCGCGCCCTCATCCACGCGCATAGACACGCGCGTGTACGTGTGCGCGCGCACACACACACACACACACACACACACGTGCGCGCGCGCGTGCGTGCACGCAGACTCGCTCGGCCGCATGCGTGTCATTTGGTTATATTCTCAAATGGAATATTTCTTACTTACTTCGATGTTAGGTTTAGCTTTTCCCACAAACATGGCGGGTGATTTGCTGCAACCGCTGTAGTTTCAAGCAGAAAATAGTAAAGTAAAGAGAGTCCGGACGAAGCAACGACACAGCATCTAAAATTACGAAGGTAGTAAGAGAACATCCTTTGCATTAATGAGTATAGAGCCTGTCGCAGTCAAAAGTGTAGCTCGTGCAAATCTGCCGCTCGCTACTATGAGACAGAGTGTATTTGCGACATTGATTGAGCATGAACCACAAATTTCACTTTTTGTGGGTTAGGGTAAGGGGTGTCGCATGAAAATAGGTAGCTCGTAAAAATAAGTAGCTCGCTACCTATGATAGGGTGGTTATAAAATTAAAAAAAATATTTTTGTCCAATCATAATGAAATTTATGTCATTGGAAAGAGCCCGACAAGACCTTTAAAATGATACCCAAATTATCAAAATCGGTCGAAAATTGAGAAAGTTACGACGTTTTAAAATGTTAGCTTTTTTTACATGAGCTATATAAGAAAAAGTTGATCAAGGTTACCGGCCCTTACCGTATCAAGGTTTGGATGAATAAAACAGCCATAACTTTTTCTTTTTTTTACCAATAAACAAAACATTGGTACCAAATATAAAGCTTATTCAAAGGGGCAACATCAACCCCAAACATTAGACAGATTAGGCCTAAGCTTTTTGTGCGACTCACAAGATCGCAACATCAACATGCGCGTGACAGAAAACATGTCCGACAGTCTTCGACGTAACACCTCCCGACTTGTGGAGACCTTGAGCAGCATTGAGATTTATTCTAGATGCACCAAATTTGGTGTACTTGTAGAAAAATAATTAAATGTAACTGCGCATTTGTTTTAAAGAATTATATAATTACCGTTCAGAAATGATAAACGAATGAATTGGACCCAAATATTGGATCGCTTGTCTCTCGCGATCGGCCGTCTTAGCGTAAAAAAAGATCGTTCCCGAATGACCGAGTAGGTGTCTGCTTTCCGAAAGAAAGAAACTCGGATGGTCAGCGCCAAGAATAACCACCAATAAAAACAAGCAAAGGAAGTGACCGTTTGGCACATAGCCAAAATCGCGGTTCGGATTTTCAACGAGAAAAATCGCTGCGGCTTGACCTAATTCCGTCGTTCCTACCTATGACATTGTGTATTTGCGACATTGAGCATGAACCACAAATTTCACTTTTTTATAGGGTTAGGGTTAGGGTTAAATGGTTAAAGTACAGAAAAAGTGAAATTTGTGGTTGTCGCAAATACAGACTCTCATAGTAGCGAGCTACTTATTTTTACGAGCTACCTATTTTCATGCGACACTCATGCGACAAGGGGTAGGTAAATGGTTCAAATAAAGAAAGAGTGAAATTTGTGGTTGTCGCAAATACACACTCTCATAGTAGCGAGCGGCAGATTTGCACGAGCTACATTTTGACTGCGACAGAGCCAACGGACATTTAGTAGGATCTGATAGGATGGTTATAAAATATAAAAAAATATTTATTTTTTTGTCAAATCCTAATGAAATTTATGTCAATGGAAAGAGCTTGAAAAGACCTTTAAAATGATACCCAAATTATCAAAATTGAGAAAGTTACGACGTTTTAGAATGATAGCCTTTTTTTTTTACATGATCTACAGTATTTAAGTTGATTAAGGTTTGGATGAATCTGAACTTCAAACAGCCATAACTTATTTATTAATTTTGTTTACCAATAAACTAAACCTTGGTACCAAAATAAAGCTTGTTCAAAGGGGAATGTGTGTGTGGTTATATATTTAATCTTTATGCAAAGGTGAATTTGCACATATAACTATTTGTCTGTTTATCTGTCTGTCTGACTGCCTGTTATGTGAAACTGAAAGGAAGGAAACAGAACTTCAAAACCGTAGGCCATAGACCCCAAGACCTATATATATATTATTGATGTGCATCACAAAAGGAATACAATGAAGCATGTTGTGGTAGTGCAAACTTCCGCCAAGGAAGCACTCAAAATTTTAAGTCTTGATCAGACTAGGTTACAGTAGGTAGTGACATGAAACTTAAACACAGTTGACTGCAGTTGCAGGGATCAATACATTATAATATTCATCGTTTAAACCAGTAACACCCAAGGAATGCAATATTGACAGCCATATTGAATTAAAATGCAAATACTGATTACCTCCGCCAAGGAAATACTAACTGGATTAACCCGTTCACCGCCAAAGTCGCATTTTAGCACCACAATGATGTAACACCTATGTCACTAAAAGGCATGAAATTGGGGTTTATTATCCAAAGACCCTGTTGTCTTAGTTTTGGGAACTAAGGATAGACCTTATTTTATATATGTCACAGAAGAATCCCCAATACCGCAGATGGATTTTGTTCTCTACCCAGGTAAATTTAACGGAAATATTTGGTTGAAATATGGTTGGCGGTGAAAGGATTAAGAAGGACGATTGATACAAAACTGAAAAAACGCTGTCCTTAACATTTAAATAAAAATTATATTATTGATCAGTATCATTCAAAGAGTGTTCATGCATTGTCCTTTTTTCTCAGTATTAAAATGACCTCCCTTATAAGACCCCTCCCTTATAAGACCCCTCCCTTACAAGACCTCATTTTGGATGATTTTTGAAGGTCTTGTAGCACTATTTAACAGTGATTCACTCACATCATCTGAATCTATCGTTATGTGTGTCTGAGCATCTGGATCAGCCTGCGACTCAGGTGGAGGCAACGTTTCATCGGAGTCAGTCTGACTCATTTTCAATATCTGAAAAATCAAAACTTAGTATTGTCAATAACTATGTACCAGATAATTAAAAAAAGCTTATTTTTTACTTACCAGTATTTAGTCAATAAAATAAAATATGTAAATGTAACAAAATTAAACTGAATGCACAAATGAAAAAAAGTGATCCTAATGATAAGCTTAGGTTGTACTTGTATCATGGCCTAGGCTGTAAATTATGTAAAACAGGGTGAAGGCCCAGAGAACTTTTAAAATCAGAGCAAATTGATAATAGGATGTAAATCAAACCACCACTACATTCCAAATAACTGCCTGGTGTCAATCGTTCATGTACAAATAGGCCTAATCTCTGGACAAATATTTCATCCTTCACTCAGTTCACTGGCTTCAGCCAGCAAACACACCCCTCACACACACACACACACCCTGGCATGGCGCAGCATCATGCTAGAGCTCTAAGGGTCTGATCAACGGGGCCCCGCTGGCTGTGTCAATTTTGTTTTCAAGAGTTGCTGTCCTCAATTTCTTCACCCACTGGTCTTTTAGTTTTACGTCCTGAATTGGACTCTGCCAGTGAAAAATATCAAGATCAATTTTTGTTTAAATGCATCCCCCTTCTTTTCCCAGTTCTGAGGACAAATAACAAGAATAATTAGTCTAATAAAAAAGTTGTTTAATTTAAAAGTTGATTAATTTAATTTTATGCATTTATCAATGTTGTTATACTGTTAAGTCCATAATTTGCTCAGACAAAACTTGCACCTGATACTAACAAATTCTTCTTCTTCTTCTGCGTTCCCGGGCCATAATGGGTAAAATACGTATGTGTCCGGTTTTCAGTTTTCACTGGTCTCCCCGCTGCGTACAGCCGACACATTCCGATTTCGGAGGAGCTCAAAGGAGAAACATTATTTGGAAGATTGTTTTTGAAAAAATGCAGGTGAATGGGCCAATAAGTCAGAAAAATAGTAGATGATAGAAAGCAAAGGGAAAAGGCAGAGTCAAAGAGTGGCAGATTAGAGGAAGTTACAAGCACAGAACTTCCAGAAGGTGGGAACTATTTTTACAAAAGACACCCCCCCCCCCAGTATCCCCACGGGGAGAGACTCGTGGAGCTACCCATATGGAGGCACGAGGCATCCACCCACTGCCCTGACTAACAAATTCAAAAACCTCCTGGACAAAGACCCAAACCTTAGTCAATTAAAATACCAGTATGACTGATAACGTGATAGTCTACCCAAACCGTCACAGCTGTGCTAACTCAATTTAAAAAGAAAAGGGAAGAAAAAAAAAGACACGTGAGAGGCTGCGAGGCCTGGTCATCTTAATTGACCTTACCTACTCCAACATCAACCCCAAAACATAAAACAGATTAGGCCTAGGCTTTTTGTGCGACTCACAAGATCGCAACATCAACATCAACATGATGGCAGAAAACAACATGTCGGACAGGCTTCGACGCTAAACACCTCCCGACTTGTGGAGACCTTGAGCAGCATTGAGCTTTATTCTAGATGCACCAAATGTGGTGTACTTGTAGAAAAATAATTGAATGTAACTAACTTATTTGTTTCAAAAAGCAAGTATTTATCGTTGAGAAATGTTTTGGACCCAAATATTGGATCGCTTGTCTCTCGCGATCGGCCGTCTTCGTGTAAAAAAAGATCGTTCCAGAATGACTGGGTAGGTGTCTGCTTCCCGAATGAAAGAAACTCGGATGGTCAGCGCCAAGAATAACCACCAATAAAAACAAGCAAAGGAAGTGACCGTTCTGCACATGGCCAAAATCTGGGTTCGGGATTTCGACGGGGAAAATCGCTGCGGTTTGACCTAATTCGGTCGTTCCTACATTTAGCCATCATTTGCAGGGGAGACCTTTACTGTGATTTAGCCAACATTGAAAAAACTACGCACGGCTACTCGCAGACCGTCAACTACTTAACATGAACATGATTCGTTGTGTGTAGGCTAAATAGGCCTACACCAGTGGGGTTTAAACTAAGGATTAATCTTCTTTTTTGTTTTTGCATACGTTTTGGCAATGTGACAGTTTCTATTCTGTCAAACTGATATATCTGGGCATTAATTTCTGGATTATGGTTTACAACAATAGTTGATTTACTTCCCTTGAATTTGACTGTGACTATCGGCTGTTTTAGACAATTTTTAGCTATCCACCTCATGTTCTCGATTTCCAATGTGAACATATCGTCGTTTCCATTTCATGACAATAACTATAACCTAATCATAACCCTATCCCTTTCCTGAGCAAGGCAGAATGAGCAGATTCAGATTGCGTTCATGTTGACGGTCTGCGAGTAGCCAGGCGTAAAAAAATATATTAAGTTAATGTAATGATCACAATGTAATGTCTCATTCTATGCCAGTCAGTCGTTTCCGACTATGACTGCCAGATACTGGTGTGTGTGTGTTTATCACTTTATGTAACATGGTCCAATGTGTTCTAAGTTTATGTGTGTGGGTGCACCCGTACGCGACTGTGTGTGTGTGTGTACATGCGTGTGTGTGTGTGTTGTTTTTTGTTGTTGCATGTTTTGCATGAATGGTGTGTGTGTGTGTGTTGCATGTTTTGTGTGAATGTTGCGTTATTAGACCTGTGAAGTGTTGGGTTTTATGTTTTATGTTTTACAATAAATAAAACTTTTATAATGTCTTTCATACGCTGGAAGCCTGTTAACTGCGATAATGATGAATGATAATAAACAGCTGTGGGCTATATGTAATATTCATGTTTGTAAGTTTTAGAAAGCAGTGGAACCTCCCTTGCGCCAGGAAAGGAGAGAGCTGGAACCTCCCTTATAAGACCCCCATTATAACATAAAACTCCCTCACTTTTAAGACCTATTTCTCCGAGACATCGCCCTTCTTTGTAAACCTGTATTAAAATTGCCTCCCTTATGCAACTCTCTCCAATTTAGGGCTTATAAGGGAGGTTCTACCTGGGGGCAGGTAGACAAATGTTTTACCTGCCCCCCAGTTTTAGCCACCTGCCCGATAAATGAATGTGTCATGAGTGAAAAAGCTAGTAGAAAGAGTCTTCATGATTGGCCATCCTGTCACACAGCTCCTCGGGAATAACATAAAAAAAAATTCACCCATGATAAGCAAAATGTTATCTTGACATTGTTAGAATCTGCAGTGCAGAAATAATACGTTTAGCTTCCACTTATATCGTGGATGACCCCACAAAGCCCAACAGTGTGGTTTATTTTCATTTCTTCTTGTCGGAACCCGAAACACATGTCATAATATCGTCTGCCATTTTGCCAAAGGCTGTCTGCAATTGACTGGCTAAGTATGCTTTATTCTGATTGGATAATGAATTTTCTTTAGCCAATCGTCTTGCTCAATACAAATGGCTATCCGATTTTGCGGAAGTGATGCTGACATCAACTATGATCAAGTCAAACTACTCGCGAGCGTGGTGATAGTAGGGCCTATCATTATTGATGTAGCCTGCATTGTAGGCCTAGAACCTGACTTGTGGTTTTTACAACGGACTGAAATAAACTGGGTGAGGGTTTTTTCTAAGCATAAGTTTGCACTTGCCCGGCGGGCAGGTCGTCGAGTTCGTCACCTGCCCGACACTTACGACTACCTGCCCCGGGCAGTCGGGCAGCCGTTGCTGTCCGACCCTGCTTAGTAAGTGTCCATTGGCGAAATGTCTGTTGGCTAAGTGTCCGTTAGCTAAATGGCCGTTGGCTAAATGTCCCGGATTCAGTATAGAGAATTGGCAAAGGTGCGGTTTAGCTACCTGCTAGTGCTACGCCTACCCCACCATAGAACACAAGGACAGCCAGCGCTACCGACATGCTACAGAGACTCAGATGGAATCCACTGCAGCAACGCCGACAAGCCACCAGACTCACCATGCCAGGGTTCGCGCTAACGCATGTTTCTTGCGTATTTGACGCGTTTTTAAAATCGCTGACGCATTTTTACGGCGTTTACGCATAATCCGTACGCAAAATGACGTCCGCTCAAAATCGCATCTGAGTCTAGATGGTGAATCAGACTTTAGAAGTCCTACGGTCCCTACACGTATAGTGGTTCTGCTACACCAAACATTGGAACAGACTATAGAAAAGTGCCACTGCTTTCAGAGGAGGTAAGTATCCCATCCTTTCTCTTTCATTAGTTATCCAGATTCCGT
Source organism: Phymorhynchus buccinoides (assembly GCA_017654935.2). Classification (NCBI taxonomy): domain Eukaryota; kingdom Metazoa; phylum Mollusca; class Gastropoda; order Neogastropoda; family Raphitomidae; genus Phymorhynchus; species Phymorhynchus buccinoides. Next base: position 7,433 of record JAGGCT020001121.1, read on the forward strand.
TCAGTAGGCGCAGTGCAGTGTGGCGGGAAAATCACTGTAAGCGCAACAGGGCTCGTGTCGACTTTAAGGATCGCCGTGATCGCCGAAAATGACTGATTAGTGAATAAAAATGCATGTTTTTGTTGCTGGTCTTGTTTTCATTGTTTTTAGCTTAGATTTATCATTTTGTTCTTTGATGCGATTTTTTGCTTCCCTTACGCATTTTTTGGCCGACATTGCGTAAAAACACTAGCGCGACCCCTGCCATGCTGTATGAAATACTCAATCGAGTCAATGGCATGGTGAGTGTGAACAGGAGCAAAGTCATACCTCAGCCAGAGTGGTAATGTAGGGGTCATTCACAACAGCTCCTCATCCCCCAGTGTTGGACGCAGTACTGTCAAAGCTCCTTTTTTCCACGAACAATCAAGGAGTGGAACGACCTGCCAACACCCGCAGTGGAGGCCAGAACTCCAGAGAGCTTCGCAGCCGGAGTCTGGAAGTTCCTCAAAGGACACCCGCCTGCTGCACCTACTGCGGCTGGTGGCCCCACTCAGGGGTCATCAGTCTAACAACCAAGCAAAAGCCCCACCTCCCTTCCCCCCTCTCTCCCCCCCCCTCCACTCCCCCCTCCCCCCCCTCCCCTGCAGATTCCCATTAAGCTAGGCATTTTTCTTTTGTCATCTCTTCTCTTTCTTTAATCTTTGGCCTCCTGGCCCTTTCTTCCGGCATATGTGGATGAACCTCCCCGGTTCCGTGGCATAATAATCAGTGTTGATTGTGGCCATGTACTGCGAAGAAGAAGAAGACCCCACACACATGTTCAGAGTCGTTCACGGCTTTCAGTTTCACTTTCAGTCTGAGTTAATAAAAGTGAAATCATCTTCTTCTTGCATAGGCGAAAGGGCCACTTTTGTGGCAATTAATCGACGAAAAAGCTTGGGGACAGAACTAAAAAAAATAGGCAGAGGCTCGGGGTACGGGCCTGTATCTCGCATTCTTCAGGCTACGGATACGGCGCTCAATCACGGGACACATAAATTGTGCGCAAATGTCTTCAAAGCTACTAACCCTAACCTTTTCCCTAACCCTATCCCTAACTTACCTTACCAAGATGCGTTAATATATATATACGAAATAAAAACATGCATTTGTTGACGAAAAATTCGACCAGGAGTGTTGCAGCAATGACGTACCTGCAGTCACTGTGTAGAAAGTAATAAATAAATGTGCTGTCTATACCTATTCTCAGCTTCTGCCATGAAACATGGTCCTTCGGATGAAACCTTGACCTGAGATCCCATGTGCGAACGCATGCACAAGATCTTGTGCACACATTAAAGCCCATTCCACTATTCAGTAGGAGTAGGCCATGTTCGATGTTGTGCCTTTGGAATGGATGACACGAACTCAGTAAGCATGCATCCTGTGCGCAAATAGCAGTCGAAACGAAAACTTAAGGTATGGGGCAGGATGATCATCCCCAATCAAAAAGAAGAAGAAAAGGAAGAACCTGCAAACAAACTGTATGCCTTGGTCGCCCGGTCCCTCCTCGAATATAGTGTGGGACCTATACATGTATGCAAAGCGAAATTGACAAGCTTGAACAGTTGAAAGCATTCAACACAGGGCAGCAAGGTTTATAATATATTTCCGATCCCAGGGATGTTGTCTGTCACTCTGTGTCACAGCCATGCTGCACGACCTTGGCCTCCCACCACTGCAAGAAAGACGACAACGCGGGTTGGCTTTCTTCTACAAGATCGTCAAAGGAGAATACTAGGCATTGACGCAGACCAATACCTCGCACCAGTCAGAAACAAATGACAGAACTTTATAAGACTTGACAACCACGAAAGCAAGAACATAGTTGAACATAGATAGTTGAACACTTCACACAAAACAACGAGCGCTGTTTCACCATCCAGCCTGTCAAACAGCAGTATTCAAGAACAGTTTCTTCCCTGAAACAACCAGGGAGTGGGACTGCCTTGAGAACAGCATGGTTTATGCGGGATCTGTGGAAGTTTTTAATGTTTTATTAGTTTTATTTAAGACCCTCCTCCAGCAGGGTCCAATCCAGATGCAAACAGCACCCCCCCTCCTTTTCTCTCCTCCCTCCTCCGTCCCTATTCTCTTCCCCCGTGCCCCTCCACCCACCTCTTTTCCCCTCATCTACTGGATTGCAATATATCTAGGCCTAGTAAGATTAGCTTAGGTGTGCTGCTGGACTTGGCATCATGTTGGCATCACGCTGGACGTGTGCTGGCTGGCCAGGCCATTTAAAATTAAATGTATAGTTTTGTTGGGTTGTTTTTAATAGGGTGTGCACTCCCCTAGTTTTCGTTGGTTCTATGCTATAATGTGGCTCTTTCAACTATGGAACCAGAACCAGAATCAGAGCCTAATACAGTGGAACATCGCTTATGAGACCCTCCACCCCCTATTAAAACTCCCACCCTCTTAATTCCTGCTTCTCTGAGACATTGCCTTTCTTTGTGAGTATTAAAATGATCTCCCTTATATTACTCCCTCTCACTGAAGACCTTATTTTGGGTGATTTTTCAAGGTCTTAAAACTAAAAAGGGAGCCTGTTCCACTGTATTTGTTTTTCAGTTTCATGAAACAACTTACTAAGTAACTTTAGTAACTTAAGTAAGTCTATTTTTCTTCACAGACACTGCCTCATCACCATTTATTCCCATAAAGGAACCTTCCACATGCACCCAATCAAAAAATATTTTGATTCAGTCTACAACATGTATAATGTAGTGTGGATTGTTGCTTTATTACCATCAGTTTGTTTGTTTTTGTTGAAGTCTGTTATTCTTTCAGATTATTGATGTCACAATGTCTTCGCCGAAAGAGGAGGCATTCCACATGCACCCGATCAAGGTGCAGCCCAGTCGGGAGCAGCTGACACCACACAAGTTTGCCCTGCTGCTGCTGATCCATGACGAGTTCCAGCTGCACCGCACCGAGCGATGCTTCACCGACATCGACCTGCTGGACGGCTACCCCTGGCTGCCCTTCACCGAGCGAGAGAAGCGCATGATTATGACCACCCTGCTGGACCTGCTACAGGTGAAGCATTTTTTAACTCGCTTGTTTCTTTTAAGTGAGTCTATGTATATTATTTGCTTTACAAGCTATGCCAATTTCTGTTGTCATAGGAAGTATTATCCAGCCAAAGATGGACACGCTGGGCCTGTTTCTTAGTTAGGCGCGTAACGGCAGCATGATGCATCTGCGCTCATATGACAGAAAGCTGTCTGAGATATCGACCAATTGAAAAAAGGAAATATGATTATGTATGTATCAAGAAAATCACATTCACTCATAATATTCATTTCTGGTTTTGACAAAGTATTCAGATTTATCGCTAGTGGAAATGAATAGTGTGTGGATTCGTAATTTGTCAGCCCTGCAAAGATCTTTCTCTTTGGGTGCCTCAGTGCGTCCCTAATGTGAGAGTGAGCTCTGTATTTGAACCTCCATGGCATGTTGATGTGGGTGTTCCTTCGGACATGGGGCAGGGTGGGCATGACCTGATCATGGTGAACATGGCACGGGCACGTACACGGGTAATAGAAAAACTAGTCTTGGCAACTCACTCGAGAGGGGTCACAGGCTAGACCTGTCAGGGTAGACGGAGCTCATAGCCTTGGCAGGCAGTCCGTCTAGGAGAGGGAAAACTCCTATTTCAAACATAGGTAGATGGAGCTCATAGCCTTAGCAGGCAGTCCGTCTAGGAGAGTGAAAACTCCTATTTCAAACATGGGTAGATGGAGCTCATAGCCTTAGCAGGCAGTCCGTCTAGGAGAGGGAAAACTCCTATTTCAAACATGGGTAGATGGAGCTCATAGCCTTAGCAGGCAGTCCGTCTAGGAGAGGGAAAACTCCTATTTCAAACATGGGTAGATGGAGCTCATAGCCTTAGCTGGCAGTCCGTCTAGGAGAGTGAAAACTCCTATTTCAAACATGGGTAGATGGAGCTCATAGCCTTAGCAGGCAGTCCGTCTAGGAGAGGGAAAACTCCTATTTCAAACCTGGGTAGATGGAGCTCATAGCCTTAGCAGGCAGTCCGTCTAGGAGAGGGAAAACTCCTATTTCAAGCGCTGGGAATGGAGCTCGTAAGCCTTGTCAGGTAGTCTATCTAGAAGAAGGAAAACTCTAATCCACGACAACCGTTGTGCAGACTGAGCTTTCTAGCCCTGGCAGGCAGTCAGTCTAGGGGAGGAACCCCTGATCAATGTCCATGGCTGAAGTCGGCAATGCAGGACGTCTGGGTGCCTAACCATTGCATCGCATATTTTCATTACATGATGGAGACAGTAATTTGTCAATTAATGGAAATTTATGTAAATTTGCTGACATACTGGTTGCAGAGTCCAGATATGTCACTTGCTGAGCTGAGGTCTCGTTTGACAGGCTCACTGAGACCACATTTAATGCACAAGTATGATGAAAGGTTAGTTTTTCGTATTTTTATGTTGAACCTTCTCTCAATTTCTCCCCCCTCCCCCTTTCTCTTGTTATCTCCTTTTGCAACCAAGGGAGGTAGGAGGTTAACTTCATGAAATGGATGGTTTATTTATTTAATTATGAGAATTGCTATTTTTTCTATTCTTTTATAGATCTCTCTTTGTAGCTTCATGTGGTTAGCCTCATAAAGGTGGCTTCTTTATTTGACACGATAACCGCTAAAGCACATGAAAGTTGTTTTTTAACAGCCCATTAAGATAAATTGATACCTTTTAAAAATAATAAAATCCAGCGGCACACATCTTTTGAGACTTGTAATAATCTTTGAAAAAAACTATGCCCTCACACTATGCCAATGAAGAGTATTAATTACTGGTAGTTATTCATAATAAAAGAAGTTGTGTTATTGATATCAATTAGTTGAATTACATTCATTCATAGCATGACATTCTTATGCTGCTTGTGTTTCTACTCAGGGTAGTAAGAATCTTATCTCATTTAGTTATTAAGATGATTGATTGCTGGGTCAGGCTGGAGAGCTTTGGAGTGGGGGGCTTTGTCAGCGTGGTCAACTTCATGGAGAGCCTGTCGTCCATCATGACCCTGACCAACTCTGAAGTCCCCACCGACCCCATGTTGGCCTTCATTGACCGCAGCAGTGTGGCAGGTACGCTGTAGTGATGGTCAGGCAGGCCTCCTTTCTTCTTCTACTTCTTCGTTTGCGTTCCCAGGCCATATGGCCATAATGGATGAGGTACGTATGTGTCCGGTTTTAAGTTTTCACTGGCCTCGCCGCTGCATTAAGTGGACACATTCCAATTTCGAAGGAGGTCAAAAGAGAAAAATTATTTGGAAGATATTTTTTTTAAAGGCAGGAGAATGGGCAAAGAAGTAAGAAAAACAGGAAAGAGGAAAAGGCAGTGTCAAAGAGAGATAGATTAGAGGAAGTTGCTAGCATTGAACTTACAGAAGGTGGGGGAACTATTTGGACTGAAAGATCTCCGGGTATCCCCATGGGGGACGGGCCTCCAAACTCTTGGATTGCTCTCTAAAATTGTAGAAAATCCAGAGGCTGGTTTTGAGAAGAATTAGGTATTAGGTACTTTATGGTCACAGAGGCGTCTCTGTAAAATTCGGGTTGCTCCCACCTGGAGAATGCGTCGCAGCCAGAGGCACGCCACCCAATTTTTAATTATTTTATTTTTAATTTGCATGCGATTTTTGTGTGACTGATGAGGAAGGAAAGGGGGGTGGGTAAATTTTGACCAAATGACAACTTTTCGATGCCACTGGGAATAATAATAATAATAATAATAATGGGAATTTATATAGCGCTCTTTCTCACATGAGCTCAGTGCGCACTACATTGATAACAAGAACATTAAAGGCAAACAAATAATTAATCATTAGAAAGTAAAATAATCATGATGCTTGCACACAACGTTCTCTTACTTCCTTACACACACAGACACACACACACACACACACACACACGCGCGCGCGCTCGTACATACACACACATACATGCGCGCACACACACACTCACACATACAAGAGTAAAATCGTTACAATATGAACATTTTAAGAAGAAACGTAGAGACCACATTCACATTCTCAATCAAATTTGAATACAATACTGCAACTTGAAATAAAATCATACTGCCATCGACATACCAATTACATGACTAATTATGATAGACAAATTGTGCAAAAACAAAAATACCCTTCTACCTCATTTACAAGCATTTAAAGTTTACAAAACGTAGACATTCTACATACAAAATACGAATTATAAAATAATTGTAAATACATTTTTTTTACAAGATTTCTGTGATAAAACGGACCCCCCCCTCACACACACACACACACACACACACACACACACTCACACACACAAACACTAATCAATCATAATATGTCCGAAACAAGTGAGTTTTAAGGGCAGAGTGAAAGGCGGAGATAAGAGTCAGATGAGTGGACATGCTGTGGGAGGGAATTCCATAAGTGAGGTGCTAAATAGTAGAACTAGAAGGATCGTTCACCAAACGATTTCGTGTGGATCCGAGGAACCTTGAGTGTGCAGCAGTCAGAGGAAGAACGTAGGGAGCGAGCAGGTGTGTAGACAGTTACTAGTTCAGAGAGATAGACGGGACCAGAGGAGTGAACAGCACCGAAACAAAGGCAAGCTATTTTATACTTGATTCTAGCCTCTACTGGAAGCCAGTGCAAGTTACGAAGATGAGGTGTTATATGATCAGAACGTGGAATCTTGAGAGTAAGACGTGCTGCACTGTTTTGCAGTCTTTGAACACGTTGCAGGAGATACTGAGGACAGCCACAGAGAAGAGAGTTGCAATAGTCAATGCGGGAAAGAATAAAAGCAGGAATAAGAGTTTTCGTGGCTGCAACAGACAGAAAGTGTCGAACAGCACTGATTCGTCTGAGCTCATAATTGAATAATGTGTGCTAAGTGCATGGGCACATGGGACCTCAGTTTATCATCTCATCCGAAAGACTCAACGTTCAGACCATAAGGCCTAGTGCAAAGTGAGAGGAAAAATCCCCTGTACCCAGGTTCAAACTCAGGTTTACTTGACACAAGGCTGTGCCACTCTACACTTTTCTCTCAAAAGTAAGTTTTGAGAGAAACTGGATGTCTGGCTATTCCCTTCACCTATCCATTTTTTACTTTACTTCATTGTATATCTGATTGGGTGATGCTCTTATTGTCTGATATGTTGAAAATACACATCAACGCCATCTGAAATAACAAGTATATGAACCTGTGCTAGCGAATGTCAAATTGCATTGCTTTTCCTTATTTTTCTTGTTTCTTGTTAGGTACATGGCAAAATAATTGCCTCCAGATCTTAAAATATTACAGATGTTTTTTCTTTTAATATTGAGAGGCCTGTCATATTACACCAAACCATTCTGTTTGCTTCAGGATTATTCTATAAGGGTGAATAAAAAGTTAAGACATGTCTTTTCTGTTAATTAAAAGGTGAAAATGAACAAGTGTATCTTGATCAGTATGCAGCAAACATTTTTCCTGGACTACTTTCTCATTTTTATACTGGCAATGTTTTCTGTTGTTGTTTTTAAAAAAATTGTTAGCTAATGTATTGGTGTTGGTTCCAAACCCAAGTGTTTCATAACTGGTGCCTCATTCTTTCGTTGTTACTTTTTCTTTATTTTTTAGCCAAAACAATGGACTACAAATGTTTACCATACCTGTGGTAATTCTACAATGCGTCATTTCGGGATTCAAGTATTTTCTTTTTTTATTTGCCATTTAGATTAGTTTGAGTGAAATGGACACCAATATTTCCTCAAAATGGTAAATTTTCTTCTTGCTGTTACTTGTCTTTAGCCATTTGTGTATGTATTTCATGCTCCATTAAATATACCATTTCCCGTAGGCAGGCGGCCTTGAATATCAATAAAGGCTTTGAACAGGAGAGTTCACGTAACTGTGGGCAAAACATGCGGGCAAAGGTGCTAGCCTAATGCTAACCTAATCTACAGTACGACCGCCCGTGGCAAGTGCCCTATTCCACCCCTTTTCCTCTGTTCACTAATTGCACCCCTTGATGACCTCTCCTGTCTTCTCTTTCCCTGCAGGCCTGTTCACGCGGCGGATGTGGCTGGCCTACAGTCAAATGTCGTTCAGCCAGCTGTGCTCCTTCCAGGCCCGCCTCAAGTCCTACCTGACGGGAAAACCCGTCACCACCTACAGCGATGCCGTCGCTGCCGAGGCCGCTGGTGTCACCGCCGCTCCCGCCTTCACTTCCGCTCACCTGTCGCGATATGATGATGACGACATGTCGAACGGTCGTGATTCGTTTGGAGGTTCTTTGTATGAGCCTGTTATGGGGTCCGTCTCGCATCAGCTGTCTACGTCGGATCTGCTGCCATCGGATTTGAATGCTGAGACCACTCCGTGGTAATTGCACGCGTGTGTGTGTGTCTGTGTGTGTCTCTCTCTCCAGGTGTGTTTTGCAAATGTTTTAAATCCAACAAAAGAACAATAAGTAAAACAGTATAAAGTAAGAAAAGAGCACTAAAACAAATAATGTTGCAGGAGAAGCCTAAAATCATGTTGTTTTACTATTGAGATTCTGTTAAATGCACTGTTTTACGAATGAAGTATTTGTTCAGGATATTTTAAAATATGACTCCTTTAAGCATAGCACAGTGATGTGCATTTGATATGTACTAGTGAGCAGACTATTAATGCAATATGCTTTACACAGCTGCGATGAAAGAAATGCAAGCACAGTTGAACAGCTGATGTAAAAGAATGTGAAAAGCAATGCATTCAGTGTGCAATGAACCTTAACTAATATTTTAAATATACTGAACTTGTAGATCTTTCAGAGAGACTGCATTTGTTACTTGACAGACTCTACTGACCTTGTTAACATTTTTTTTTATTGTGAGGGCTTTTTACCCACATACCTTTCGAAACAATTTAAAAGTAAAAATTGGAAAGGTGTGAAATAAGGGATAAGAGACATGCCAAGTTTTGTGCCGATGTTAAATTGTTTGCTTCTTTCAGTTTCAGTGCATTTTGTACTCGTCAAAATGATTTTCAGGGCCATGAACCTATTTTTAGTGCTGATTTTCTGCAATATTGTGTGTGTGTCTGTGCCAGCACACATAGACGGGTTGATTTCAAGTTGTCTAAGACCAGTTGGAGATCAAATGGTATCAAGTTCAAGTTCATTATAAAATGACTGCGCTTCAGTGCAAACATTTTTCCACCCACTTGTTTTACACCCGCACACAATGTTTATTTTCCAATTTTTATGTTTATTCAGTTTCATTAACTATCTAGAAATAACTATGCTAACTTCAGTGCCCTCATATTGTACTAAAACTAATTGAAATGCATGGATTATGAATCACTCTTCTCATATTTTCATTGTTGTTTTTCTTTGTGAATAATTCAGGTCTATATTGATTAAATTGAAAAGTTAAATGTCCTTTTAAAAAAAAAAGTTTTATTAAAAAGTGTTACTATGCTATTAACAATCATAACCCCCTTCCGTTATACCACCATTCCCATTGTCAGCACCATCAGCACAGGGAAAACAACGTTTTGTTTGTGGTTTTTGTTTAAATGCATCTGTGTCTGGTCATTTTTTCCTTAACCCTTTCGCCGCCAGCCATTTTTTCAGCCAAGAAGTACTATTTAACTTAGTTGGGTAAAGAAAAACAAATATCTGCAATATTGCGAATTCCTCTGTATAACACTAGGTCTATCCTTACCCCCCAAAATTAAGAAAATAGGGTCTTTGGATAACAGGTCATGATTTGATGCCTTTTAGTGACATGGATGTTTAGCCATTGTGGTGCTAAAATGCGACATTGGCGGTGAAAGGGTTAACTCTTTCAATCCTGCAGACCGGTTTTCCGGTTTCAAGGCTTAATACCTTTCAATCCTGGAGAACGGAAAACCGTTCTGGAAGAAATAACTCCTTTCAATCCGAGAGACCGGTATTCCGGGATCGTACTTTGGGCTTCCCGCAATTCGCGCCATCAAAGTGCGTCATTTACCCTTGACCCAGCCCTAACGGGACTGTTTATGAATGGAATGTGATGCCAGACTCCCCAGCCGTTTACCCTTCCCTTCCCCCCACCCCCTCCTCCTTCCAGCTCTGTGGGAAAGGGGTCGTTTTGAGTGAATGCGTGTAGTAGGTGTGTACTGTGCACGTGGCAGTTTTTGTTGGTAGTGAAAATGGAAGGTGGAGAAAATTCTGATTCTGACCAATTTGACAGAAGAAGAGTGAGTTTAGTTCGTGGCAGCTATTGAAGCGCACATAGGTGGTGATGATGCTAGTGGTGAGGAGTTAGATTATCAAAACTTACCTTTGTTCTACACTCGACCGAGTTTTGAGTGGATTAGGGGGAACTATGTCACACCAAAACCGAAACTAGGACGGAATTCAAACATCGATCAGGGCCTGTGTGTGTGTTAGACACATCAATGAAAGCGCTAGATTATTTTCAGTTATATTACTCTGATGAAGAGTTCAGTTCTCTGCTAGAATATACCAACAATAACACCTTAAAAAAACGCACCGAGGAGCCAGAGAAAAACAAAGGTGTAGATGACAAGCACACCTGTGTGTTGTGCACGGCACGACACCCCAAGTACAAGCATGCACACACTGGTGTCAGCTATACCGACACCCCTTCTAAACGTGTCAAACTACAATGATGTGTGAAAAGTGTAGTATCTGTGCTGCAAACAGCGTCACAGTGACTGCTTCAAGGTGTGTCACACACGTGTCACCTATGTGTGACATGTGATGTGATGACTGTGACAGGGGTACATACATGCGTAGATAGGGAACATGAAAATATTATCTGTGTAAAAAAAAGTGTGCAAAATAGTGTGGTGCTTGTCCTCTATATATTTGTGTTGTATCCATACATAATCATCAAAACAGACAATAAACTGTTGATGTGTTGGGGACAATTATGGTGACAATGGTGACACTTATCTATGGAGTAATGACAAGCACAATGCATGGAGATGTACAGGAGGCGTCACATGGTGAGTGCGTGCATGAAATATACAATTTGCTTTAAAAACACTGACCTGCATGTATGGCATGATGGTATGTTTTATGTTAAGCTGTCAACGTACCTGTTTTACACCTGTGTGTCATCTGTCATGTCACCATAATGTGTCAACATGGTCACAAACAGCTTCTCACATCAATTCCCTACACAACGGTATATGACATTCTTAGGTTCGTGTAATGTGGGTTACTGCCGTAAGTCTCTAAAATAAGTACCCCATTATCACATTTTTAACCCTCTATAAATCCAGGAATGAAGGGAATAGACAGATAATAGAAACCTAGGAATAAGGGGAAGTAACAGTTAGTGTAAAACCAGGAATGAAAGAGTTAATGAAGAATGAATATGATATGTATCTGTCTGTCTTTGTGATATTACAAGACTATTGCTTGCCTGGTTTCTTCAAAATCAGATCTGTAAGATAAGTTTTGAATTTGACTTGAGACTCAAGTTCTAGACATTTGAATTCAACTTTGCCAGTGGCAGTTTCAGGAAAGAGGCTGACTGCTAATGCAGTACCCTCCATTTATCTCCCTCTCTCTTTTATTTTTAATGCATGCAATCATGTAGATCATTTGTATACAGCTTTTCACACAGTGACACACACGCATACACACACACTCACTCACACACACACACACACACACACACACACACACACACACACACACACACACACACACTCTCTCTCTCTCTCTCTCATCCACACACATACACACACACACAAACACATGCACACCACACAAACACACACCACACAAACACACACACACACACACATTTTTTATACTACATCACATGTGAGATATACCAGCACACTTTATGTATAGTTTTTCGCTAATGCTACAGAGACATAGACAACTACAATCTTTAAATTTTGTTGACTGTTCCTATTGTGTTTAATATCAAAAAAAGAAGAAGGGGAAAAAGCTCCAACATTTGTCTAATCTGTGACTGATGTAGATTCTTCTTTCAGTGAGGTGGAAAAGACCCCCTTCTCACACAAACAAGCCGAGTTCTTCATATCACAGCAGGTTTGTGAATTTGTTAGGAACAATATTTTTGTTATTGGTCTTTTTTATATTTCATGTCGTTTTCAACTGATAGTAAGTTATTATAAAGTAGTTAGTTTGGGCTTTCATTTGTACCTGATTTTGTGTTTGGCAGTGCAAATCTGTGCTGCTTACACTTGTTTTTTAAGCCCTTTGTATAACCCAACCATTATCAGCAGTCTGTGAGCTGAAACACTTATTAAGTGAATAAAGCTAAGGTATGTGGAGACTGTGAAGAGGGGAAGTATTGTTGCGTTTTTTATGTTTGAAAAAGACATTTTTGTTGAAATATTACATGTTCTGTTTTGTCTCGTTCATAAAATAACGTCACTTTGCTTTTGTTGTGTATTTGTTTGAGTGGTTATGTGGTTTTAGTTTTTTTAACATCGAGACTCACTTCATGGGGGAAAATCGAGGTAGATTTAAAAAGACTCACAAATGAGTGTTCCTGAACAACTGAATTCAGTAAGATGCGTAAACTTATATTCCGAGATCCCTGACATTAATGAGAATAGCAGAGGTACAATTTTGTGAATGATTGTTCAAATTGTTTTTGGCTGGTATAGCTCTGCTTATGTACTGATTTGCATTATTTCTGCGCGTGCATGTCGTGTTAACTCTGTCAAGCACTTTAGCCTCATGTAAGGTAAAACTGCTTTTAGTTACCAAAACTTCCTGACTTTCGGTCAACTCTTTTCGCTGTTGCTGTTGTGCAGACCAGTTTGCTGTCGATAGATGAAAACAAGGCGCTGTCCCCTAAAGAGCTGCAGAAGAAAGTGTCATCCATGCTGGAACAACACCCTGACATTGCTGAAGCCGTATGTATCAAAACCTTTCCTGATCTTGTTGGCTTGTTGCACCTACACACCCCTCCAGAATTGTTTTTTGCTCACTCGTGTTAACTTTTTGTGTTAACAAAGTTAACACGAAATAAGTCTATAGTATGATAATTGTTCAGATGTGTGTGTTGCGTCCGTAGTATAATCTCCAAACTTTAACGTTGGCATTTTCTCGGGAAATAGAACATACATTGTTCAAACTTTGCACACATACAGATGTCTATGCATGCTTTCAAACAATAATTATTTGAATAATTATATACTTAAAACAACACTGTAAACAGATAACAAACAGATAACATTTTTTAGATTAGTGGGTTAGAGAGTATTCAACAGGCAACATGAGTTAAGAAATTCATCTACATTGAAGGCCTCGATAGCTCATTGGTAGAGTGTCTGTCTGTCATGCCAATGGTTCCGGGTCCGATTCTCGGCACGGGCACTTTAAAAAATGATTTTTTTAGTTGTATCAATTAACGATAGTTTCATTTGTACTTTAAAATTTGATTGGCAATCTTGTACTTTAGACACCCCCCTCAATCTTTGTTATTGTCCCACATGTTCCTGTTCGAGTGAGCCTTGAAGGCTTTGCCTCTTGTTATTATTAGGATTCATTTTAAAGGTAAAATTTAAACAAAAAACCTTAGACTAGTTAGAGTTAAAGATTCACTAAGGATTTCATTTATTTTCCGATTGGTTTTGTCCAACATTCAAGTTCATTAATGATCAGCTGCTTCAATCTGACAAGGAATGTCTACCTTTCCGTTTGCTGTTTATTTTTGTTTTTTTGTTTCTGCTCTTGTTTCAAGCCTGATTTCTGTAATCATTTTGTAGTCAATGTTTGTTAAGTGCTGGAATGTGTGTGTTCAAGTGAAATTGTGTGCATGCATGCATGAGTTTGTGTATGTGTGTGTGCATGGTTGCATTTATGTGCAGGGCATTTATTGTCATATTTTAACAACCTGCGAGTAAAAAAAGTGTGTGTGCATGTGAGTGTGTGTATGAGTGTTCATGCGTGTGTGTGTGTGTTAGTTAGTATGAGTGTTCATGTGTCAAGTCAAGTCAAGTCAAATCAAAATGATCTTTATTGAGGGTTAATGAATAAGCTGACACTTTTTTCATCCTGCCCTGTGTGTGTGTGTGCCTTTGTATATGCATGTGTTCTTGTTGTGCATGCACATCCATGCCCCCATGCTTTTGTGTGTGGCCAGCATTTCCTGTCGTACCTGAACAACCTGCGCGTGAAGGAGTACTGCACGGCGGTGCACAACCTGTACCACTACTTTGACCGTACCTCCCAGCTCGGCGCAGGGGAGGGGGCGGGGGGCAACACCACCACCAAGCGCTCAGAGGATGAAGTCAGCCGCAGATACGCTGCCTTAAACCTGGCCGCCCTCCACTTCAACTTTGGACACGGGTGAGTTTCTTTTGCAGTTCTTTCATAGCTGTTGAACTCAAGAAGGCTCGTCCGAAATCGGAATGTGTCGGCTGAATACAGCGAGGACACCAGTGAAAATTGGAAAACGGACACATGCGTACCCATTGTGGCCTTATGGCCATGGAACGCAGTAGAAGAAGAACTCAAGAAGGCTTATTTTCTATCTTATGTGCTGAAACCAATTTCTGAGGATGATGTCAGCCGCAAGTACTGCCTGTTAAAAATGTGCACATGTTGTAGAGTGTTGAGACATCAATTTTCAAAACATGTACCCTCAATGGCTGGAGATCAGTTGTCATCATTTTCATTTTTCTTGGGATAAAGATGGCGTGGCATCCAACTAATTCACTGGGTAGATTTATCCCAAGATGGCTTCTATGATGACGGCTGATATCCAGCCGTACTTGGACTGGTAAAATCTTGATGAAGTGACAGCTTTTGTGGCAGTTGTAACTTCCAGATCCCCCCTTGGCTGTGGATGTTTTTCAGGCGTGAGGCCAAAGCAGCGCTGTTGGAGGCTATCCGGATGGCCCAGGAGAGCAATGACCATGTCTGTCTGCAGCATGCCCTGGTCAGTCAATAACCTCTTTGCTTTTTGTTTGCTGCCTGAAACATCGTTGGGTGAAAGCCAGAAAATACTATCACGAAAGGAATTTTTAAAAAAAGGGCTGATAATATCTTCTGGCTTTCTTTCACCAACAAATTATTTCCTCAGTTGTATGCAAGAAAGGAACCATTCAAATGAACAAAAAGAGAAAACCTTGCTTCGTAGATTTCATAGGTGTCAACCCAATTTTTTCCTTTTTTCAAAACTTCCCTTACTGAAAAATAATTGTCCCCTTATTTCAAGCCTGAAAACCGTATAAATTTCAGAACATGCAAAACCATGAAAAAGTTGCCGTGAAAACATATTCAGACATGTTTTCATGCAGCTTTGTTATATATATTAAAAAAAGGGGCAGGGGAGCGTACTTTCCTTTCTCAAAGGACAGGTTTTCCCATTCGTTCAAGTGTCTCCCACTCCCAACTCGTGCCTTTTTGGCCACTGGGGGGTTCGTAGAACTGGAAGAATTAGTGTCCGCCATTTTCGATTCAAACAACGCTCACACGGAAGTTCTGAAGAAACCACGCATGCGCAGATTACCAGAACAAATTGAACAAATCGCTCTCTGTGCATGACCGATCATCTAGCCTACTGCTTTCGTTTTCCTGTTCGGCTGCTTGGCATCCGCGTTTTGTCGTCTGCTATCACAACAGTCTATCACTTCGTGGTTTGTCTCTGATTTCTGATCTGCCCGTATAAATCAGTTTTACCCGTATTGAAACTGTTGTTCGGCCGTACAGACCCAAAATCTTGGTTTTCCCGTACAGCAATACGGGAAAACCGTATAGGTTGACACCTATGAGATTTTATTAATAAGTCTATATTAGATTCACAGTACAGGAACAACATAGCAAATTAATCATCAATTAGAAGCTTATGCACAATTAATTTGATTCCTTTTTTCTTCAGCCATCATCATCTTTATGGCAACAACAACAAGCAATCTTGAAGGCCATTGATATGTACCACACAGCTTTTATCATGTGTGCAAAACAGTGTAAGTGAAAGGAAGACTGTTTAAGTTACTTTAAGATTTGTTTTTGACTAAGTCGACTTTGGTGCAAAGTGAGTTCTACACAGGTAAGTCGACTTTGGTGCAAAGTGAGGTCTACACAGGTCACCCATTCTGTTGAAATAAGCGAAAGTATAGACTGCGATTGGGGTGTCTCTGGGGACTTAACTGCTTTCTTGCTATCTGTCTAAGCACCAGTAAAAAAATAAAATCACAGCAGTTAAAAAGAAATGTCACTGCCTGGTATGTATCAAATTCATAGCTGGGTTTCCCCAGCCCGTACTCCCCCACTCCTTCCCCCTAAGCAAAATGGGTGGTGTTGCTCCAGTGGGGAGACCAGTGAATTTTTCACTGAAAACCGGTCACATGCGTATCTTACTGTCACAAAAGTGACTTTTTTTATTTTGTTACTTAGTATAGGTGTAGCAATATCTTTGAGCGTGTGCTTGTGGTTTGGTGGAGATAATCTTGTGTAGTTTGATTGGGTGACAGATTTGGGCGGGAGAATGGCTAATAAGTTGGTAGACTGAAGTTAGTGTGTGTGGGACCGGCAGGCAGGCAGAGTGTGTTTGTGAATGCGAGTTCCTTTCTGGTAGGGTAATTATTATTTTGTTTCATTATTCTTTTAGTTAGACTTCTAATTTATTTTATTTTTGTTTTGCAATATCATATTTATGTGTGTACTACTTGATTCTTTATTCAAAGATTAGATCACTCTGTTCGTTATTTTATGTCTGTTTTTATTTGGAAGACTGATTCTTTGGGTAAATGCATCGACCACACTCCTCACTTTCCTTGTCTGTCTTTTGTATAGTGACACTTACCCATTATGGCCATATGGCCTGGGAACGCAGAAGAAGAAGAAGAAGAAGCTCTGGTGGTTATGCGCACTCCAACTGGAAGCAGACCAAATTTCACAAAGAGACTCTCTGGCAAAAAATCAATGAATTCAAGTCTTTGGAAATAAAGTGTATGATTTTAAATGACCAAAATCTCCTTTCACACATATTAAAGGCTATGATTACTGGAGAAATCTGCCAACTGCATAAACACAAGTGGTCTTTACTTCCTTTGACCTACCAGCTAATGAAATGTCACTTGCGCATACAGCAAAATTACGCCCTTTGCCTATTTTCAAGCATTGTCTATTGGTATTATGGTTTTCCCAGTCTTGGCTGAACCTGCTGGCGGACCAGAACGGGGGTAATGCGGGCAGTCAGATAGAGCGCTCCGTGGGGAAAAGTCATGAGCTGAATTTGTCCGTAAGTGGTTCTATTATTTTAGGCTGAGTGGATGTGGTCAGTGTTTATCTCTGTGTTTATCTTTCTGTCTCTGCTTCAGGCTCTCTCTCTCTCTCTCTCACTTCTGGCTATCTCTCTCTCTCGCTTCTGGCTATCTCTCTCTCTCTCTCGCTTCTGGCTATCTCTCTCTCTCTCTCTCGCTTCTGGCTATCTCTCTCTCTCTCTCTCTCTCTCTCTCTCTCTTCTCTGGCTATCTCTCTCTCTCTCTCTCTCTTCTCTGGCTATCTCTCTCTCTCTCTCTCTCGCTTCTGGCTATCTCCCTCT
>JAGGCT020001122.1:0-25000 GCA_017654935.2 Phymorhynchus buccinoides
GTTCCTTCCCGCGATAATCGGCGCGGGGAGCGGGCCGAGTCCCGCACATTTGCAGAACGGCCCGCAGTTTTTACCGACCGATGCGGGAAGACCTTCGTCGTCTGCTAAGCCCGTTGTCTGGACAAACTGAAAGTATCGAGCAGGAGTGAAGGATTTCTCGACATTTCATTGGTTCTTGACAAAATGTTAGTGTTAATCAACCAATCGCGTTCTTCTCGTTCTACCGACAGGAAGTTGCAAGAGTTTCGGACGCCATCTTGAAGGTTCTTGAAAATGAAGCGGCCAGGGACCCTGTTTGATTTAGATTTTTGCAGAGGCAAAGTCCAAAAAAAAATCCTGTTCCAAGCGAGTGTGAAGACCTCGAAGAAAAGGCTTCTACATCTAAAACGTCGGAAAAGAATAACAGTGGCAGTGCAAAGGAACATTGGTTCCAAAATGACTGGTTGAAAAAGTGTCCGTGGCTGACGAAGATTGAGACAGGGATGCAATGTAGGCCTGCCTACATTGTGTTTGAAGTTTGTGATGAGCCCCCCTTTTTCAGAAATCCTAGATTAAGCTTTGCTGCGCCTTCGGAAATGAAAAATCGCAGCCATGTTTGTTTTTTCTTCCGAGTTTAGAGCTCTCTAGACTCTTATTTACTGTTTCCGAGTTTGTTTTGATGACAGTGATTGTGATTTGGGTTATAAATGAGTCGATTTAGAGCATATGATCACGGGAGACTACGATGATGTGAGAACTTTGAACTTTTCCGCGAGAAATCGGGTAGCGAATGATCGCAATGATGCCGAGTTTTGTGGGATCCGATTCATGGCGAATGTTGTTCGTCCGCAGATTGGACTCTGGAGTATTCTGATGCCTGTAAAGGCTTGCTGCAGTTCTTTGATCATGCAACAAAGCAGCATTCGTTTGTGAAAATGAATGGTAAATAAATGACTTAAAGACCCACCACGTCACGTGTCAAAATCACGGTTTTCACGTGTTTTCCTTATAGCTGGTAAGAAATCTTCCTAGCATAAGAGGGAATGTGACACGTGACGTGACTCTTTAATAATTGAATTATTTTAATGAAGCTATAATGTGATGGGATATTAACCCAGAGCTGCCAACTGCTTTGTTTTGGCCGTATTTTGCTATAGCCTATGGCGAACTCAATAAAATACGGAAATACGGTCCGATACAAATTAATACGGCGACAGAGACGGCGAAATATGCGGTGGTACGATGCAGTTGCAAAGTGTTTTTATTTCTGCCGAAGCCGAGTAACAAGCCCTTCGCACATGTTGATTCAGACAGACTGAGCTATTTTTAGTAACAACCAAGCGAAAACTGCCAAACGAACCAATCGTTGCTTTTAACTCAAGAGCGCTTGTGATTTAATCCAATAGACGAAGGCCTTATATGCGGACTGCACTCTGTAGGTCAGATTTCCAAGAAAAGTTGCGAGTTGCATCAAAATGCTTCTGAAAGAAAAAGAAACGAGTTTGAGCTGTCAGGCAGTGGTTGGGAAAAAATGGCAACAGTACTTTCTGCTGTCATATTCCCGGCACATGCATTATTGCTTCGAAGGTGTCGAAGACGTGTCATTTATTGCCGATAGTATTGCCATTGGATTAGGGGAAATACGGACACGTCCATATTTCTTCCTTCTTTCTTTTACTTATTGATTATCTCTGCGCGGAAAATCCGGATGTACTGTGTATGTGCCGTTATGTCAAAGAATAAGCCCCGATATCAGTATATGCTGATAGTTTTTGTAACCGACGTTTGTTAAAAAAAGAAACATGAAAAAAAATCTGACACTGTATGAAAAATACTGACAGATGGTTGAAAAATACTGAGAAGAGTCATAAAAAGTACTGAGGAGAGATTTTGGGGTTGGCAGTTCTGTTAAACCCTTGAAGACGTCACTGTCTCAGGCAAACATCACTACTGGCCTGGGGTTGCCTAAAAAAAAAAAGACATGAAATAAGAAGCGCAACAAAACTTAACACTGTCATTGATTCATTTTTGACATTACTGGTTGATCCAAGTTTATTTTTCGTTTTAAAATCAGGGTTACATGCATTATAATCAGAATCATTAGTCTCCTTACAGGGGTGCATGTGGGTCTGCCTGAAGCCTGAATTCAGGCAATTTGATGCTGGTTCAGGCAGTGGTCTGCCTGAAGACAGGGCTCTTCTCATGCTCTTTTTGCTCTGACATTGAGCACTTTACTTTTAGCAAAGGGTTATGATGGAAAGTTCAGGCCAGCTCTTTGGTCACCGCATGCACCCATGTCCTTATTACAGTGGAACCTCCCTTATAAGACCTTCAAAAATCATCCAAATTGAGGTCTTATAACAATATAAGGGAGGGGTCTTATAAGAGAGGTAATTTTAATACTTACAAAGGTCAATGTCTCAGAGAAGTAGGTCTTATGTAGGAGGGAGTCTTATAAGTTAATGGGAGGTCTTATAAGGGAGGTTCCACTGTACTATCACTGTTAATGAAAACACATTGGGTTATTTTGTGATGTTCTTGTATATTGGATCTCGGCACGGAAATTCAGGCACAAGTTTGGGTCACCGCATGCTCCTATGGTGTGTGTGTGTGTAGGGAGAAGAGCGAGGCAGATTGGCATTAAATAATAATTGTTTTAATTTTTCAGGGGGCACATGCATTCATAAATTTGAGTTATCATGTGCTTGATAGCAGTTTGGGGTGTTTCTCTCTGTGTGTGTATAGGCGGCAGTCCATTGTTTTCGGTCAGTGACTCGAGCGGTGTAACGATGGTGGAACTCATTCCTGCATCTTCACCCTCCTCCTCTGCGAAAGCATCACACTCCCAGCCCTCCACGAGTGCATCAGAAGGCAAAGGGAAAGGTCCAAAGGCCCACCCCAAACCCCAGAAACGCAAGAGAGAGGAAGAAGACGATGCCCAGAACACCCCGAGGTTGACCAGCAAAATGGTAACGTTGATCAAATTATTGCTTCTTTTTTTTTCTATGCTTTTATATTACACTTTGATTGTCGTTTACATTATTTTCTAACAACAAAAACAGTGTGTGTTCGTTTATTGATTTGTTACTAAATTACAGTAAAAACTAGATAACTCTAATTACAGTAGAAACTAGCTAACTCTAATCACAGTAAAACCTAGGTAACTCTAAAATCAGTAGCACCAAACAAAAAAATCTGATTGTTCACAATAATTTTGCGGTCCCAATTTAATCATTCTAGTTCGTATGGCAAAACTAATTTATCTAAAAATATTGGCTAACCCTATCTCAAAAGAACATTTTGTTCTTTAAATTTTGACATCGTGTTTTTACTGTTTATTTTGCTCCGTTTACAAATCAAATGTTTCTATAACAGATTTAAGACCTTGTATAATCATCACATTCAGATTCTGTGCTTAATGTGATGACTAGCGCAACGCCTAGTACTGGCAAATCCCAGAACCGGTAACGCCTAGTACTGGTACCGCCAAGAACCGGTAATGATGAGTACCGGTTTTGCCGGGTCCGCAAAATATTATGTTATTAGAGAGAGAGAGAGAGACAGACAGACAAAGAGAGAGACAAATAGACATACAGAGACATGAGACACAGAGAGAGAGACAGACAGACAAAGGCAGAGAGAGAGAGAGAGAAACAGCGACGCTCGCGCGCCCCCCTCTTCCCCTTCCCCCCTCACTGCTATATAAGTTCTTCTTTAGCTTCAGTAGGCTAAGCTCGCCTGTTGGAATTTCCCAAGCCTCACCGTGCACGCGTCAGTTAACGTCAGTGACCCGCGTGGAAGACAATAGTGTGAATAGCGAGCTGTTTATAACTCCGTATAGTAAACTCGCTCTTTAACCGTCTCGTTTCCAGGCTAACCCGTTGTCGAGACATTGGTGCCTAAAGTGGTGAATTAAATTAGTTTCCGATTTGGTTGCCTGCAAAATGTAAATCGGGTTATAGCTGTTGAAATTTTGCACCAAGATAGTCGCTATCACCGGTCATGCCCGTTCCAAATTGCGAGTCAATATCTGGTATGGTTACGCCGCGGTTTGTAAAAACATGAAGCGGCAGATATTGCGCGTGTTTATGAATCGATTCGCTTCCGGTTTGGCACATCGATATTCACCGTCCCCGGTCATCTACCTGCCAAATTTGAAGGCAATCGGTCCAGAAATACCGGAGATACGGGCGCCAAAAGGCCGGCTGATGCGCGTTTCGCGCATTTGCAAGACCGCGCAAATGACACGGCCGCCTCGGTTGCCGTTGCCATCACCCCGTTAAGCCTCACAGCAAATTTGAAGCGATTCGGTCACAAAACGGTGGAGTTATAAGGCCCGTTTCGTGTTTCAGACACACGGACACTTGCTAAATTACTATATGATGATGATGAGGATGATTATGCAGTTTAAGTGTTAGTTGTCAGTATATTCCCAAGTCCATTTTTGTTGACAGACTTACATCTAAAGCCTCAACTCCTAATGCCATGTATTGTTTTTTGTTCTTGGGTGTCCGTTGCATCTCAACCGACAAGAGGGGAAAAACTATTTTTTGTTTGAGTGCTCATGCATTGCTTTATCCCTTCCCTGCCTGGTCCCCTGTCTACTACAGGGTGTGTGATGTCATTGATGATGTCATAGTCCTGGAATGATAGTTTTGACCATTTTCTCAGATTGAGTCTAACAGGTCTCTTTTAAATTGTATAACAAAAATGAATAATTTCTGTTTTCTTCTGTCAGTGAAGGGGTTAACAGAAAAATCACTGATATAAGCTCTAAAAACAAACAAACATATGGCAGGGTACTTGGCAGTGAATGTCTTTGCATTTGGTGGGACTTTAGAGTGGCGTACTGGGCGAATGTATTCACCCATGGTGCTATCTCGTAGAAGAGTTAATATGCTCCCATATCTTGTTGAAAGCTCAGACCTGCCTACTGCTACGATTTGGCCATAGCAGCTATGAAAAATAAAGCTTTGCTACGGAGCTACGGCGACCTTAACGTTGCTACGAAAAAAACAAATTGCCGCCGCATTTTATTTTTGCTTATGCCGTTCCCGGTTTTGTCGGTTTCTAAGAGCAGACGCCGTGTCATGCGCGATAACCTAGTCACTTCCGTTTTTATCAAAGTGACTGCGCATGCGTTCTTATTACTTTCTGTGGAAAAAATGGCGGTCTCCAGCAGCAGTAGCGATTCGGGAGATGTTTCAAACGAAGAAAAACGAACCCAAACCAGAAAACGAAAATCTTGTTCTAAGAAAAAACATCGGCCTGCCGCACAAGTTTTTAAAATAGCTTACACGGAGGAGTGGCCTTGCATCGTCAGAAGTCGACTCGGTGCGAACCATGCTCGCTGCAGCGCAACCTCTGCCATGCGGACTTCTCTGTGAATCATGGCGGTAGAGATGATTGCCGTCAACACGTTCAATCGGCGAAACATATTAAACAGTGCGTTTCAGCTCAGGAAGAGAACAAATCGATTGTCGTTGTTTGTGGATGCTACGGAAAAATTTGCCATGCTACTGAAAATTGATGGCTGGGAAAATTCCAAGTAGGCAGGTCTGAAAGCTTAGCTAGAAACAGGATCGGTGATGTTGGTACAGTGGAACCTCCCTTATAAGACCTTCAAAATGAGGTATTATAAGGGAGGTAATTTTAATACTTACGAAGAAGGGCAATGTCTCTGAGAAGTAGGTCTTATGTGGGAGGGTATCTTATAATGGGAGGTCTTATAAGGGAGGTTCCACTGTATTGTCGGGGCTGTGTGTTGCAGAGGCGGCGAATGGAGCGTGAGTCGAGGCAACAGAAGGCGGGCAAGCATTTCTACAGCGAGGTCAACGTCAAGAACAGGAGGAGATGATGAAACGCAAACACCATCACACCATTCCCAAAACCTGTGCATTGTTATTAAAACAGAATTAGATAACAAAGGGGATTGGCATAAACAGGGCTGCCTACCCCCCTGTTGCAATTTCCAGGGACAAACTGCTTTAAAAACCAGGGACAGAGGCTTATTTCCAGGGGGAAACACTGCAATGTCGTGCATCATGAAATATATTTCTCGATCTAGCGAAATTTCTGCGACTGGATATTTTTTGGTAGTCTTTTTGTTGCTTTTCGGTGCCAACATGCTTCTATATTCAAGATCTTCTGGTGTTCAGTAACCTAACAGAAAGAACATTTCAACAGTGCCTGTTGTTTTGGGTGTTCCTGTGTTTAATAGTAAGGTCAGCTAACAAGACAAATAACTGCTCTAAAAAAAATTTTGATTCAACTCAGTTTCCAGTGACGCTTAACTGGAAAGTGGATTCCAGGGACAGGGTGCCCTTTTTAACTGTTTCCAGGGACATCTACCCCTTATGGGGGACGGTAGGCAGCCCAGCGTAAAGCTTATTTGATCCTTAACTTGATTTGTTCCACTTCAATGTAATTACAGACAGGAATGGGTCTGTACATGTGTGATAGAAACGAGTCAACTGGTGGGCTGGATGCAGGAGATGGTACTTTGTTTGGTAGGGGTGGGGGCTGGAAGTACAAATAAGTTTTATTAACCCTTTCACTGCCTGCCCTGTGTCTACTAAGGGGTGTCATAACTTTTGATGTCATAGCCCTTGAATTATATCTGTAGACCGTGTTTTTTTCAGATTTAGTCTAATTTTATAATAAGAAAATTGATCATTTCTCAGTTGTCCTCTGGCGGTGAAGGGGTTAAAATCAGACAATGTTTTCCTGAAAATGAGAGAACTTGGATTGTACAAAAGTGTTTGTGCATTGTGTAATTGTGTACATTGATTCCAAAGATGACTTTACCATGTTGTTATTTCTGTTTATGAAAGCACAATCATAACAACAAAACAAAGCCATGAAGAATTTTCAGTATAAGCGCATCGTTTATTTATATCACAGAAACTGATATGACCACAAAATAATTCTGATATTATCAAGAACCTCAGACATGCTATAGCTGCTTGAAACTATAAAGGTTTGATTCTTTACAGATGATGGAAATTAATTTTTGGTGTGTGTGTGTGTGTGTGTGAATGAGTAAGCTTGTAGAACTGAGATGGAGGTTTGAAATCCTGACCAAAAGAAATGTGAAGATGATATGTAGTGCCTGTTAACAATTTTTCTTAGTTTAAGCACTATTTTGTGCCGCTTTTTGTAAATGTTGATATTAGAAAATGGCAGGTCTCTAATCCATTGTGTCCTTTCTGCTATTTTGTAGCAAATGAAATGCTGTTCTGTAACCCCAAATCTTGACCCCTTTCTGATTTTGGAAAATAATTCAAAGCTTGTTCTAGATTATGTCGACTGTCTAAAGAAACCCCCCTAAAAGTGATGTAATTTGTTAAAAACAGTAGGTAATGATAGTGGAAAAGTGGGTTAAAAAAAACATGCATTAAAATTTAAATCCCACCTTTTCTGTCAACCTTGGGGGTACAAAATAACAAAGTACAAACATGGTTAACCCCTTGACTGCCAGAGAAAATTAAAGAAAAAATAATTGGGCAAATCATCACACAAAAGACAACTGATAGAGCCAATCTGGCAAAATGGTCTGGGGATAGAACTGTCTTGACTGTGTTATGGCAAAAGCCAGCATATCAGGGTTATTTCTCTTCATCTGGTGACTTAATCAGTTATGTCATCAGGTCAGTATGTGATACGTTGGTGGCAGTCAAGGGGTTAATACTCGTCTCCAAACTTTTGTAATGAAATAAAAATTGACAATAATGTTCAATGGTGCATTATTGCAAACATCCTTCTTGTGTGTTAAGACTGTGACTTTTTGGAAACAATTTCAAGCAGCTATGGTCAGCATAACAAAGAACTAGATTTCAAAAGTCTAATGTATACAGAAATGCTGAAACACTCTGGCTAAATTACTTCAAACATTGCACATATCATCACTCATTCACTACTATCAGAAGAAACAAAAATCCAAACTAAAGTAAAGCAGATTTAACTCTGAACAAAACATCAACAGGTTTTGTTACTGTAACGATTTCATTCTCGCAGTCGCATCATCAAAACCTTGCATTAATGCACGCTTTACATCAACAGTACACAATGTTTTTCAGTCCATGAACACTGTTTGAACACATTAAACAAACAGGAAAATGGTTACAAATTCTTGCTGAACTTTTAACATACAGAAGAAAAATTTACCAATGTTAATGGAAGACAATGCATACGATTATTTTGCCAACAATGCTATTCGTTTCAACCATGCTTATTTCTATCAAATTACAAAGCACTTCCTTTTTCACTTCAAAGCACTTACATTGCATAACAGCTCTTCAGAATTCTATAGCACATTTTCCCTTTATTACACAGCAACACTTATTAAAACATATATACTCTATAAACTCTAAAATTATGGTATTTGTCTTCAAACTTGTTCAGTGACATTTCTTCTTTCTAAACTTTGATCGCTACTCTTGTTTGCCAGTAACAATGATTTGCATGCTCAAAAGCTATCTCTGTAACCTGCCCTATGCTGTATTAAAGGTTGAAATACATGTTAGTTTTCACTAGTAGTGTAGTGGGTTAATGAATTTTGAAGGGTGAAAATGCTGAAAATAATTACCATGGATGTGTGAAAGCCTGAACACCTAGTAGTGTAGTGGGTTAATGAGCATGATTCTGAAGCTGAGGGGCACGGGTTCAAGTCCCACATGGGGAGGACTTATTTTTCTTCTACGGAAATTACTTTACAGTATAAAGAAAGGTGAAGGAAAAATAAATTGGAAACAAAGTTTTTGTTTCCCCCAATTTTTTTTTAAGGGAGAAAAAATTACCTGAGGTGGGTTTTTTCAGGATCCACCCCCCCCAAGTGCTTCTACTGATATATCTTTAAGAACTCTCTACCAGTAATCATATTTATCTTTGTATGATTTTTGAGGATATAATAATTGAAGCTTTTTTTTAGTTTGAACCCTATGTCAAGCATGTTGTTTTTCTCTCACCCATGGAACATTCAGAATTAAAGTCGATGCATAGAGCTAATGTTTCTGTGTTGTGTGCAGGTTAGTTTGTGGTTTTGTTTCTTTTTTTCAAAACTTTATTGTGATGAAGAAGGTAAAATAATTTGCATAATTTTGTCATCACTGTAAAAAGATTTAATTCAACAGCTAATAATTTCATACATCACGACGAATACACTTCATTCATACCTCTTTCTCAGTTTCTGTCCGTCTCTCTCTTAGTGTGAGTGTGCATGTATTTGCATATCTGAGTTAGTGTGCATGTATTTGCATATCTGTGTTAGTGTGTATGCTTCTGGGGTGAATACTACTATATGTATAAAGGGGACAAACTGCCCAGGGGCGAAGTATCCTGCTCCCCTTCCCCAGTAAGCCATTCTACAACCATTGTCTCTCATATTCTCATTTTATATGGTGTTTATGTCGAACTCTTATGTTCTGCACTCACCATTTGGTGTTGGTGGTATGTTCTAGTCAGTCTTCTCTCTGTCGTATTCGGGCTGCTCAAAGGAACTTTATTCTGTGAACGTTTGTTTCGGAATAACTTACTGAGGTATGATTTTGAACTTTTGGGGGTCAGCTTGCTTTTTGTTTTCCTTAAAAAATAAATTGGTAGCTGTTTCTTAGGCTGGGACAGCAGTCCACAGGTCCAATACAAATGGTTGAGAACTCCAACCTGTTTTCAAAGAATCTCCTTTGAAGAGATCCTTTAACCTGATGATACACTGTTTACTGAAGTTGCAGACATACACTAGTAACACTATGGTCAACTAAAGTATGTGCCATTGCTATAACTAGTAACACTATGGTCAACTAAAGTATGTGCCATTGCTATAACTAGTATAAGAATGCAAATACAGTCTTTCTTTTAAATGCATAATAAATGAATGTCCTGGTATTAAAAATAATAGAATCTGCTGCTATGCATGGAAATACATTTGACACACATGGATATCATCGTTTCACTGCAAGGTCAATCATCATTACAGGTACTCTATGTTCTACACCAATACATTTCCAAGATTTAAAGCATGAAAAATACAAAAAAAAGAATTACATACATCCATTCCTGCTAATGAAACCATATAAAAATACCAAGCATGAAAACAGTTACATATATCATAACAAATCAGAAGAGGAATGTATCGATCAATTGCTGTGCAACAAAATTATCCGATCAATAAAAACTGACAACTCTTGAAGAGTGTCCATATGTGTGTGTGTGCTCACATTGCACACATACATGTGCACTTTATTAAATCAATACATATCAGAAGACAAATGTGTGTATAAATCTGAGTGACTTTATGGTCACCAAATCAGGCCGGGTATAATAAATTAATTCTTTATATGTTTGAGGAAGGGAAAATCGGTTCGGTAAAGGTAAAGATGTGCCACCCCCCTGCATTTCTCGGTTAATTGCAATTTTCCGTTTTTGCCTTTCTTACCAAACAAAGTTGTATTTTATTAACCTTTTTAGCTAATAACCTTTTTGGAATACTAACCCTATCCCTAACCCTACCCCCCCCCCCCCCCCCATAATACGGGAAAACGCAATGAACCACGACTGTGACAAATGGCGCCGTGTACTGCAATACATAGGGGGGGGGGGGGGGGGGGGGGGGTCCTATTAGATAATGGCGTAGGGTTAGGGATAGGGTTAGTATTCCAAAAAGGTTATTAGCTAAAAAGGTTCATAAAATACAGCTTTATGTTTGGTAAGAAAGGCAAAAACGGGAAAATAGAATTAACCGAGAAATGCAGGGGGGTGGCACATCTTGACGTTTACCGGAAAATCTTACATTATTGAAGATCTACACCTGTCCATTTTAGTTTAACCCGAGTCGCTACAAGTACAACATGAATAACCTCAATTTTGAAGGGTGAAAATGCTGAAAATAATTACTTTTTTCAGCTATGCTTGGCAGTCAAGACCACTTTCTATACTCTTCAATACTTTTTCTCTCTCATTCCTCACTCAGTCTCTGCAAGACATACATTAACATACAATTTTGAACACTAAGAATACCTTAAAACACCGAATATTTGAACAAATTTATGGTAAACTGATACTCTACAGCAACAATAGCTCTTATAATAATTATCCTTAAAAAAAACTTGATGAAGAAAGTTAAAATTAAGGGAGGGGTTTTGATGAAAAGAAGCACACAATCAAGTAAGGGTCTGAAAACTAAGCAACAATATTTGTGGTGGTTGTGACAAACCAAAGTTACTGGGAAAAACTACAAAAGCACATTAGGTACATCAGGGTTTGGTGAATATTGCTTTCAGCCCTGCCAATAAACAGCGACCATATTCAGGATACTTCGACAAGGAAGTTAAACTTCACAAAAAGCTCTTTCCATAAAAGACAAAAAGTTGAAATTTCTAAACAAGAAAAAAATAACAGACATAGGGGCACTTTAAAAATGAACAAAAGAAAGAAACCAAACATTTTCTTGCTTTGAGTGGATGTTTTAGTCAGCTGTTTGGGGGCAATTGTATGACACATGAAGATCCTTAAGAATATTTTTTAAGACTGAGCAAGTCAGCTGACAAAGTCAAACCCAACACCAGGAGGGAAATAATAGGTGGGGTGGGGTTTTTTTTTAATAGAAGTTTTTTTTGGTTATGTCTGCTCACTTTGTTACCTGTATTATGATTATAGACAAACCAGTTTTAGACTAACATGCTTAGGTAAGATACAAACTTTGGTCTGTCACAACGCTTGAAACTTTCCTTTCAGCAAAAGTAGATCTTGATTATTTGGCGATCCCTTGGTCTGTATTCTTCATACATCAATACAGCTAATTATGTCAGTCTGTGCTTGGCAGGACTGTAAGCGTCAATGAATTCACACACACACACACACACACTTGTCTTATATCAGATGTAGTGGATAGACATATGAAAGACACACACACACACACATGAAAGACGTGAGACAGAAGACCTCTGCTAGAAAGTAGAATCAAGCAGTTTTGTATCCACCGTGAGGTTAGTTCAGGAATAAAGATGGGGGAAAGCATGATTTGTGTTGACATTTGGGCAGCACTGATTTTTCTCAGGTGCAAAAGCTTGCTATGTTTAGCAAACAAACAAATCAGCAAGACAGTTGAGTGACTCAAAAGTGAACAAAACCAGCAAATAAACAAGGCCTGGAAAGCAACAAGAACAAGGGTGTGGCTGATAGGTCAAGCAATAAACCCACCAAAGCAATTATAGTTACTTGACAGGATCAGCTTAATAAAATTTGAAGTGATTCTGTGCGAATGTTGACAAATGGGGCTTCATACTACTTGGCAACCCCAAAGGGCAATAATTTTCGGACTGAATCGACCATGCCACCTAGTGATGAGTCAAGGGCAGAGAATTTCCTGTGGCTATATACTACTACTTCGTGAAAGGCAAGGGCGATAATCTTATGTAGATGGTGCACGCGTTTCAGTGCACGAGACATGGGCAGAGAATTTTCAGCATAAAGCCTCATTGCATGGGCAGACGATAAACAAGACACAAAAAATTACAATACCCCACTGCTCCCAACGAGACAGTGGGTTTACAAAACAAGACACAAAATTACAATACCCCACTGCTCCCAACGAGACAGTGGGTTTACAAAACAAGACACAAAATTACAATACCCCACTGCTCCCAACGAGACAGTGGGTTTACAAAACAAGACACAAAATTACAATACCCCACTGCTCCCAACGAGACAGTGGGTTTACAAATAAAGACACAAAATTACAATACCCCACTGCTCCCAATGAGACAGTGGGTTTACAAAACAAGACACAAAATTACAATACCCCACTGCTCCCAACGAGACAGTGGGTTTACAAAACAAGACACAAAATTACAATACCCCACTGCTCCCAATGAGACAGTGGGTTTACAAAACAAGACACAAAATTACAATACCCCACTGCTCCCAACGAGACAGTGGGTTTACAAAACAAGACACAAAATTACAATACCCCACTGCTCCCAACGAGACAGTGGGTTTACAAAACAAGACACAAAATTACAATACCCCACTGCTCCCAACAAGACAGTGGGTTTACAAAGCTACACACTACATGTTATATTTTGAAGTGTATCATTTTTAGTTTCATACAGCCTTTAACACATTGTTTTAACAGAACTATGCATTTCAATACACACTAAGATAGTATGAACTTCCTCCCAACACAACCTGTGCACTAAACTAGGCCTTCGACATTTCTAAGTACTACTGGAACTACAGTGTCTCTATTTCTATTCATTAGGAAAGGAAGTGCAAGGATTGTACCTTAAAATTGCAACCTGAAGAAAACTAATACTGCCTTCTTCCCCCCCCCCAGTATTGTTCCCACCATATTTGTATTTACAAATGTCCCATATGTGTCTGATTCAGACCAAGAGGACATAAAACACCACTTTCACCTCTCCTTACCACTCCCCCATCTACAAGTAAACTTTCCACTTAGCAGTACACAGTGAATCACAGATTGTTGCTACGAACCATTAGCAGTCGAGGGAAATATGGACTTCAATTAAAAGGGTAATTGAATGGGCACACAACTTAAAAAGTAAGCATCTCAAGACAAAATACATGCACACTGAAGTGTGGGGGTGGTGGGATTTATCATACTCTATGTTTGGCTTACAATGTTTATTGAATTAAACTTTTACAGGATTCCGGAATATACAAATAATCTCACAATGTGCAAGAGGCTCAAATGGAACAGCATACCATAACCAAATGCTCTTTATTTTATAAATTAATACTATGGCCAAACTCTTGCAATGGGTCCGCTTTTGCAAACTGACGCTTTTCTTGGTGCTTGCAAGTTTGACAACTATATGAAACCAAGCTTAATGATAGCTTGAAACCAAATCAAGAAAACCACACAGTTGCTCTCATTTTACTGGCGTTTTACTGGTTTAATATTTGTTGTTGTTAAAGGAAAGCAGTTGTACATGTAGAGTAAAAAATTATAAAAGGCATGCAGACCTGCCAACCCCCTAACAGACCAAAGAGGAATATTTGTAGCAGGAAAGAGGAATTTTTGGGAGCTAAGAGGAATTTTGACGCAGCATCTTACCTTTCGCGCGTAAACATAATTTGAAGCAAGCAATTTTCATCCTTGTGAACTTGTCTTGTTTAAAACTAGCCTTGTCTGTGTGACTATTCCTAACACAATAGAAGTTTTTAGTTTGTTCCTCTGTCCTTTTTATTTGGGCAGACCAAGACGGTTGGTGCCATAGATGACTTAAATAATAACACTTGGAAGGAAGATAATGAACCAATTTAAGCTAATCTTTTTTCTCCTTTACTTCCGTTGGCTTGAAAAAGTCGGTAACGGTGGAAGACGAAGTCTGGGAGTTTGCAGTTTTGATAAGACAATGAGAAGCAATGTGACATTTGATGTTTTGACACCCTCCATAGGAGACTTTTAAGTGTAGTGAGCACATCATACATCTAGCATGATGCACTTTCTTGATCTCTGAATGCACAGATACTTTCCATGTAATCTCGGCAGAAATATTGGTCTATTCTTTCTTTTCTCCCCGGAATCTCACACACATCGATGTGTCAATCGCCATCTTGACGGAAGTGCGCAAACAGAAACTAGAAAGCCGGTTATACGCACAGCAGCTGTGCTGCTCTGTATATAAGACGATGAATTTGTGTGTTCAAAAAAACTTTTTTTTTAAGTTTGGAAAGCAGAATTTCATGGACTTGAGCGGAAGGGTGGAAGAAATGTAGTCTGAGCGGAAGAAATTCCGCTCAAAGCGGAAAGGTTGGCAGGTCTGGGCATGTATAGTCTCCCTTGTGTTTCAAACTGGTCAGACATTGTAGATTCTGAATCAAGAGAAAGTGAGTGGGGGAAAAGGTGCGTGGAGTAACCTTTTTCTCTCTCCATCAAACACAAAACAAAAAAGCCAGTAATTTGGCACTGCAGGGTTGACAGTAGCCTATCACAGGTTCCTCTGTTTCCTTGAACATAACCAGTTTTGTTTGTTCAATTCTTCAGACAATGACATTGTTGAGACCAATCTGACACTCAAAAGCTTGGACTGAGACCAATGGTAGTGGCAAATAATGAATCCACTGCATTTATATTACAATGACTAAGTGGATAGCCTGGACCAATCAATGACTGAGCTAACAAATGAATTGGCCTCTTTATGGCCCCTCACATTTCATGTCATACTACACTCTGTCATTTATATTGTATTCAATTCACAACCAACCATACACCCTCCTTGCCTTACCTACTTGATGCTCATGAAATAAATGGTATATTTGGATGAATGGTAAATCCCCCCGTAATATTTACTCTCTGGATGAGAACGAAAGTGACACATTTAATCTGAAACTTAAAAATATGTGTACATATTTTTTTTTCTTATGTACACACTGACGCTTTTTTTGTTGGTCTCGCACCTAAATCTACCTCAGTTCTATACTCATTTTATTTCTTGGCTTCGATTATAACTTTTTTTTTTGTCTCTCTCTCTCTTACGACAAAAACATAAAGCAACCTTTTTCAACATCACACTGACAGAAGTAATCCTTGGATCCAGGAAATGCGACAGGCACATGCGCGCACTCACCAAGACACTTTATTTTGAAACTGTGTGTTTGATTATGATTTGTGTCTTTGTTTTCTTTTTTCATTACTGTATTTACATTCTGTCAGGGCACAGCAACGTCGAGTTCTCAACACCCAAGTGTTTTGCATAAATGTTATGCACCAAGAGTCATGTCTCCTGGTTGGCACTGGAGTGTCAGTCTGTTTTAACAAGTCCCTGATGCAGCAACAAACAAACAGGGGAAAAGAAAGGCAAAATGAAGGGGAAAGTTTGCCATTTCACCAATCATCCGGATGTGTCTGCGTTTTCTGTTCACCGAGGTGGCAATCCACTCTCTGACCCCAAACTGGGAAACATGGAGTGTGGTTGAGGGCATAGTGTGTGTCAGTATTGGGGGAGGGGAGAGATGTAGGGGAGGAAGAGGCGTGAATCCACACACTGGAGCATGAGGGGCCAATTTCAGCATACCCCTCCCCCACCCCTTTCCTATTTGTTCTTCACTCTGCAGAATCTTCACTGGCTGATGAGGGTTGGTGGAGGAGAACCACGGTGCACAACGGGCTGAGATTGCACACACAGGCTTATTGCAACAACAAAAAAACAAAAAAGGCTGTCTCTTTTTCCACTCGTCATACTGCTGGCTTCCCATCGTCATTGGATGCTGTTGTCGTCAGCATCTTGTTGAACACCCATGACTCCCCTTCTTCATGGAAAAACTGTCAAAAAAACAGAACAATATCTTTGTGTCACATGTTCAAATCTTTCCCTGCTTACGTCTAAGGCCTGGTACACAGTACATCCGGATTTTCCGTGCGGAAATAATCAATAAGTAAAAGAAAGAAGGAAACAAATATACGGATTAAGGGAAATTTGGATGTGCATATATTATTTTCCCTTCTTTCTTTTACTTATTTACGGATTGCGCATGGGTTTCCCAGACCTGCCAACCTTTCCGCTTTGAGCAGAATTTCTTCCGCTCAGACTACATTTCTTCTGCCCTTCCGCTCAAGTCCATAAAATTCCGCTTTCAAAACTTTAAAAAAAAAGGGTTTTTTTAACACACAAATTCATCGTCTTATATACAGAGCAGCACAGCTGCTGTGTGTATAACCGACTTTCTAGTTTCTGTTTGCGCTCTTCCGTCAAGATGGCGATTGACACATCGATGTGTGTGAGACTGGGGAGAAAAGAAAGAAAATAGACCAATATTTCTGCCAAGATTACATGGAAAAGTTTCTGCATTTAGATATCAAGAAAGTGTGCATCATGCTAGATGTATGATGTGCTCACTACACTTAAAAGTCTCCTATGGAGGGTGTCAAGACATCAAATGCCACAATACTTCTCATCGTCTTATCGAAACTGCAAACTCCCAGACTTCGTCTTCCACTGTTACCGACTTTGAAGCCAACGGAAGGAAAGGAGAACAAAGATGAACTTAAATTGATTCATTATCTTCCTTCCAATTATTTAAGTCATCTATGGCACCAATCGTCTTGGTCTGCCCAAATAAAAAGGACTGAGGAACAAACCAAAAGCTTCTATTGCGCTAGGAATAGTTGTGACACTTCCAGACAAGACCAGTTTTAAACAAGACATGTTCATAAGGATGAAAATTGCTTGCTTCAAATTATGTTTATGCGCGAAAGGTAAGATGCAGCGTCAAAATTCCTCTTAGCTCCCAAAAATTCCTCTTTCCTGCTACAAATATTCCTCTTTGGTCTGTTAGGGAGTTGGCAGGTCTGGTTCCACGCGGAACATCTGTGTGTACGGCCTAAGGGGGATGTTTCTTTCACAATGAAAATGGTAACCTAAAGCTGCTGCATGTAAGATACACATTGCAGACATCATTTACAGAGAGACTGGAGCTACCTTCACACTGGGATCCAAACAGTACAACATGCCCAATTTTGTTTTCAAATAATGGCAAAACTAAGCGTGGTATTTTGACAAATAAATTTAAAAAAGCGACAGAGAGAGGAGAATGAAATAAAGACCAGGGACTTGGGAGACAGACAGAAAGAAAGAAAAAGAGAGAGAGAAGCAGAATGTACCTTTGTGGGGAATTTTGATCCTGATTCCTTTCTGTGTCGCTCTCCCTCACGCTGTCGCTCTTCAAGCTGTGGAGAGAGGAAAAGAAAGATACTGTACCGACGAACATGCACTCGTAAAACACACATGAGTACAGTCTTAAAAATCACCAAATGAAATGGATACATTTTCAATTCTGATGACACCTAGTTAGTATTTGTGTGTGTGTGAAAAACACAAGAGCATGTGTACATGCTTTGCACGTGAGACAGGATATAAGTTTGCAGTTTCACACATGATTGTATGCAACAATTTGATATGAATGTGAATAATTATTTCCAGCTTTTCATGTTAAAGAGTGGTGGATTTTTTTTATCAATCCTACTATCTATTTAACTTAATACTTACCAACACCTAAAACAATTGCATTAGCCTAACTTGACCTGGGACTATACCATAGTATATAGGAAAACGAAAGTAGCTCATGACCTTGACCCTATACCGGATATCTAGCGGGAGTTATCCCCCTTCCGGTCAATAGTGGCTAGTCCAATGAGCGTCTACTTCTGGCATTACTGACTTTACAGTAAGCGTCAGAGAGGGAGGATGGGAGGGAGCATTTTTTGTTTTAGGTGTTGGTAAGTATTAAGTTAAATAGATAGTAGGATTGATAAAAAAAATCCACCAATCTACTTTAACCATACTGTACCAACACCTAAAACAATTGCAGATTCCCAAAGAGGAGGAGGGTGATGCTTGATAAAAAAAAAAGCCATACACACCTAGACCTGGGCTAAAAAAGTGACCAACATAAAAATCACTGTAAATAACCCAATAGGACAAAATATACTGCCCCAAAACATCATGATAATGATATACCCACTAATCAAACATGCAGATAATGCATTTAGCACTTACATTACATGGACACGGGCACCTGGACAACAACCACCTTCTTGATGGAGGACTCACCCTCATTCTTGGTCGAGATGTCCCGAAGGCAGTAGTGCAGGAAGGTGTTTTGCGACTTCCAATACGCAGCCGACATGACTTTGACCAAGGGCACACCTTTGAGGAGAGCTAAGGAGGAACTGATAGCACGTAGTTCATGGGCTCTAACTGGACTGGAGGGTAGCTTAACCAAGGCTTTGGCTAACCTGATGCAATCGAGAATCCATCTTGCTACTGTACCCTTAGCAATATCCTTGATATATCTAGTATTGATAGACACGAAAAGTCTACGCTTAGAACCTCTGAAAGAGCTGGTCCGGGAAAGGTAGGCTTTGAGAGCCCTAACCGGACACAGGAAGCGGTCTCCGTCATCGGGACCGAGAACTGCACACAAACTGGAAATATTCACCAGAGGGGAATCAACATCACCCGGTTGATTTTTTGCCCGAAACTCTGGTAAAAAACAGAGGGAAACGGAAGAAAGGTCTTCCGCGAACTCTACGTCACGAGCAAGGCCACTGAGTCCATGTAGACCACTGATCCGTCTGGCTGAGGCCAGAGCTATCAGAAACACCGTCTTGAACGTAAGAACTTTCAGACTGAGAGAATCCAAGGGTTCGCAATGGTCTCTGAGAAAGTTGAGGACAAGAAAGATGTCCCACTGAGGAACTCTGACCGTTCTAACCGGAGCCTGAAGGCGGATGGCATCCAGAAAGTGGGACACCGGCAAGGCTGAGAGGTTAGCGGTGCGATCCGAGCCTAAAACTATAGAGATGGTACTGATCAAGGCCGGAAAGAGTTTGGGCCGAGAGATTTTTCAACCTATGTAGATGCGTCAGGAACTCCACGAACTGGACCGTGGAGGGCCTAAGAGCATCGTATTTCCTCTGTGAACAGAATGTACAATCATTGGTGGACTTGCGCCGGGAAGACACAAGGAGGTCCACAGTCCTTGTTGAGAACCCTTGCCACCTGAGGCCAGACCTCATAGTCGCCAAGCAGCAAGGTTTAGCCTTGAAGGATCGGGGTGCCCGAGGCCGCTCCTTGGTTGAAGGAGGGTTCTTGGGGTGAGACCGAGAGGGAGTGGGTCTTCCCGAGCCAGAGAGAGAAGCTCCGGGACCCAATGCTGGGACAGACAGAGAGGAGCGATCAGGATCATTTCCGGCCTTTCGCGGAGGCACTTCTCGAGCACTCTGGAGATCAGGGCCATGGGGGGAAATGCGTAGAGAGACATTCCCGTCCACGTCAGAGAGAAGGCGTTGAGAGCCAGTGCCTGTGAGTCCCGAACTGGGGACACATACAGAGGGAGACGTTTGCTGTGCCTTGTGGCAAAGAGGTCCACCATCGGCTTGCCCCAGCGTCTCCAAACCGGGGACAGAGCTCGATGAGCAACCGTCCACTCTGTCTGCAGAATCTGATCGCACCGACTCAATTGGTCTGCAATGACATTTAGCTTGCCGGGGATGAATTCCACCGTGAGCGAAATGCACTGCTCGTCGGCCCAAATCAGAATCTTCTCCGCCACCAGCGGGTGCCCCCCTGACGACAAAGGTAAGCCAGGCTGGTGGAGTTGTCGCCACAGTCTGTGACCCACTGTCCCCGAATCTTGGGGAGAAAGTGGGCGAGAACCAGACGAATCGCCTCCAACTCCAGGCAGTTGATGTGGAGTTTGGACTGCTCCGGAGTCCAAGATCCCGAGATCTCCTCGGCCTCCATGTGCGCTTCCCACCCGCTGAGGGAGGCATCCGTGCAGATGAACAGCTGGGAACCCAAACGACTGATTGGGACCATACTGTTCATCCAGCACGACCGCCTTCCGGAACCATTGCCCCAAGATGACCTGCTGGTCGTAGAGGCATGGATCCAGGATGCGAGCTCGCACACTGCCTAAGGGCAGGAGCTCGGACACCGACTCCATCAAGCCTAGAAGGCTGAGGAGACGGCGAAGGGTGACCGACTTCGCTTCTGAAAGGTCGGCCTCAAGTTGAGAGATCGACGCAAGTCTGTCTTGAGACGCCGACACCGTGAATCGCACAGTATCGAAGCACATGCCCAGGTACTGAAAAGTCTGGGAAGGTGTGAAATCGGACTTCTTCCTGTTGACTCTGAAGTCGAGCTTGAGAGAAAGGTCCAAAAGAATCCCTGTGTGTGTGAGGGAGAGATCTTGACTGGCTGCCAGGAGCAACCAGTCGTCCAGGAAGATCTTCAATCGAAGACCTTGAGAGTGAGCCAAAGAAGCCATCTCCCTGGTCACCTTGGTGAAGATCCAAGGTGCCAGGGAGAGACCGAACGGAAGAGAGTTGAATTGGAAGGTCTCGTTCCTCCACACGAACCGAAGAAATTTTCTGCAGGACGGGTGAATTGAAAGATGAAAGTAGGCGTCTTGGAGATCGATCGAAGTAGCCCAATCGCCTGGGCGAATGAAGGATCGAACGGTTGAAGGAGTTTCCATCTTGAATTTGACTTTCTTCGTGAATTTGTTGAGCGGCGACAGATCCAGAACGGGACGAAATCCTTCCGATTTCTTTGTCACTGTGAAGAGGCGAGAGTAGAAACCTGGTCCCAGTTTGTCTAACCGGGACACAGCGCCTTTTTCTACCAGGGATTCAAACTCCTTTTGAAGGATTTTGAGTCGTTCTGGATCTGCCAGTGGAGGAAACGAAACCAGAGAGTTTGAGAGCGAGGGTTCCTTCTCGAAAGGAAACTTGTAGCCGTCCCACACGACTCCGAGGATCCAGGCATTGCTGACAAGTGAGTGCCAAGCGGGATACGCTTGAGAAAGCGCATCCACACTTGGCACAGACACACCTGGAGGCTCTCGGGGCCGGGCAGGAACTACTGAAAAGGCTGTGACTTTCCAAAGGCGGGCTTCGAGGAGTACCTGGGGTGCTGAGGTCACGGCTTGGTGGAGCGAAAGCCTGTTGTCCGCTTGGAAGCGTACTGAGCAGCCTTTGGGGCTTGGGAGCGAAAGTGGGACCTGGGGAGCTTGTGCGACCGCGAGTGTGAGAATCTTGCTTGATTCTGACGTGCAGCGGGTTCAGGCCGATATCCCTTGAGAATCATATTCATGATGGCCTCGTGACTATCCTCGGCTTTGCGTTTGGACACGGCTTCCAGGATAGGGTCCACAACTTCCTCTCCGAAGAGGCCTGAAAACGGCAGAAGTAACAAATGAAGACGTTCTTTCTCACGGCTCGAGAGAGTCTTTGTGTGAGCCAGGAAATTGTCCCGGGCCAAAGCGGAGGTTTGGACTTTCAAAGCAGCCAAAAGGTCCGACAAACTTTGAAGAGAGTCACCCAAAGCAGCCAGAGTAACACCGACGGCTGGTTCATCCACCGAATCAAAAAGCCGGAAGTGCACCGGTGATTTCGTCGGGGTCAATTTCCCAAGCGACTCGGCAATAGTTTGAGCAAGGGAGTTGGCCACTCCACAGCCCTTGAGGGCTTCCGAGAGAGAGACCTCAATGTGTTTGAACACCGGGCCCTTAACGGAGAAAGGTGGTGTCGATTTTCAGACGGTCCGCTTCCACCTTAGAGGGTTTTGAGAATGAAGCGAAAGGGAGGTAGTCCTCGTGAAGCCCAAGGACTGTCTTAAACGGCGGTACCATGAAAAACCCCACCGCCGAGGAATCCTCTCCGTTCCGTACCGAACGACCGGTAGCAAATCGTTTCTGATCAGCCGGTTTGCCCGAGCGCAAACTGAGTTCCGCTTTGCGCATAGACTCATTGAGGAAGCTCGGAGCCTGGAGGTACAGGAAATCTTTCCCTTGTTGAAAGGATCCAACAGAGTTCCCTGTGGCTGACTTAGACACTGGTTGGGAAATGTGCACAACATCAGGGCACGCGTTACTGATGTAGTTCAACCAGTTTTGACCGGTAACATCCGTAGAAGGAAGTTGTTTGTCCGGAGGAGAAGATTGTCTGTTGACTGACTCGTCCCCAGAATCAGCACGACGAGAAGTCGATGGGCGAAAACGCTTCGATCTGTCTGATTCAGCCCGCCGGCCGAAATCAGAAGACTGGGAACCGCTGGCTGAGTCATAGCCAGACTGAGAGCCATGGTCAAATTCCAGAGGGAGCGGACGGTGTGAACCACCACCGTGTTCACCGTCCGACTGTCCACGGTACCGACGGTCTGAAGCCGGAGGAGTGGGAGAACGGTGGCGTTTCCCAGTATGACCAACCGACGGTTGGTGCCTGGAGCCACGGTGGTCCGGTACCCGACGGAGTGCATGGCTGACCGGACGGTCTTCATCAATCATGTCCGGTTCCAGCCGGACCCGTGGCTTGTAGCCACGGTGGACCAACGGTTCACGGTGGACCGCCGGCCAGCGGCCGGTGCCGTCACTGTCGGAACGGTCACCGGGAAGAGCTCTATCGCAGGAGCCGGAGTCCTCTCCACGGCGAGCGAGAGCGTGTTTGGTGGCTCGATCACTTCTACCGGAGTCCTCTCCACGATGAGTGAGAGCATGACCGTCAGCTCGATTGCGTGTACCGGAGGCCTCTCCACGGTTAGTAAGAGCAGCTCGATTGCATGAGCCGGAGTCCTCTCCACGGCTAGCGAGAGCGTGCCTGAAGTCCACATCTCCCCTGGAAGGGGACCAGTGTGTGAGACTTCGGCCTTCAGGTCTCGGGGTCTGGCATTCTTGGTCTCCTGACCAAGTGTCCCCGTAATCCTTAGGGATGGAATGCTGCCGCCCCGTCACCGACCGTCCGTCTGCAACGGTCCCCATGGAAGGGGTTATCGATCATGCGCTCAGAGAGCGACTTAGAAAAATCCAACGAAGCGGTGGAGTCGATCCTGGAGGACCTCGTAGAAGTGACCGCCTTGGTGGAGAGGGGCTTCTTGGAACCCGACCTGTGAAC
Organism: Phymorhynchus buccinoides; assembly: GCA_017654935.2. Classification (NCBI taxonomy): domain Eukaryota; kingdom Metazoa; phylum Mollusca; class Gastropoda; order Neogastropoda; family Raphitomidae; genus Phymorhynchus; species Phymorhynchus buccinoides. The sequence continues at coordinate 23,396 of JAGGCT020001122.1, forward strand.
AATGGCTTGAGAGCCTGTCGATCCTGACACTCAAGAAGAAATGACAGGATGGCCAGAAGAAGGAACAAAATAATCCGACGAATGAGAAGGATTGACGTGACCGATAGCGAGACCTGATGAGTCTAGCCTTTGGATGAAAGATTCGAGAATTGAATTCACTTCTGCGGGGGTGGATGCGACCGAGCCGACCAGTGAGGGGTCGACATTTTCGGACACAGAAACTTGCTGAGATTCGGTTTGCTTAGAAGCTGACGATTTTGTAGAGGATTTCTTGGAAGATGATTTTTCTTTAGACGATTGAGGAGTGGGAACAACAAGACCACTAACATCGCGAGAGAGAGTAACTGTAGCTACAGAAGAAGAAATCCCCTGAGAAACTGGAGGTGTTTGAGTTGGAGAAGCCATATCCAAGATGGCTAAAACTACCACGTGTGACTCGAGAGTGTCAAAAAACGAACCTGTGTGGCAGACAAAAAATATTCAAACACCAAAACTAACGCAAAAACTAACGCAAGCTAGAAGCTACAACATACACCAAAATGAAAGGTGAAAACTGTATGAAAAGATAGCAAGGTTATTTATTTATAAGGAACAAACCCACCAGCTAGATTCAAACATGAAAGAAAAGCAGTGCTAGGCAGCCCAGATCTTGACAGTCATGGCGCTGGATAGTAGTAATGCCGGAAGTAGACGCTCATTGGACTAGCCACTATTGACCGGAACGGGGATAACTCCCGCTAGATATCCGGTATAGGGTCAAGGTCATGAGCTACTTTCGTTTTCCTATATACTATGGCATAGTCCCAGGTCGAGTTAGGCTAATGCAATTGTTTTAGGTGTTGGTACAGTATGCAGAGGTTCCGCTAGCCTACCAAAAGTTCCGGTGGACAGTACCGGCAACAGGAAAATATTCCGGTACTGGCCATCACACAGCCGGTGCAATCAAACTTCGCTGTGCAGAAAATATCTGTACATAGATCTATGCGATCGTAATGCATCATTGTATGTTGCCTTTTAAGACCAAGTTACGTCACTTTTGTGATGTTGACAAACAGAACGACAGAAAGACGTCAGAGGGGGGTATACAGATAAGAAACCAGAGAGCAGAGAGCGGGAAGCCCACAAGCGGGAACACAACCTTGCTATTTACGTAAGCATGACGCAAAACTTTTATCGCGCATCTGCCTGACGTAGGTGTACGATGCAGGGTCTTTCCTTACCAGCTCGAAAGAAAGTCTCAGGTACCGGTACGCGATACCGATGACATTAATTGTTATCGGTACTAGACCAAAAAATATTGGTAAAGACCGGCATATGCCGGTCTAACGGAACCTCTGAGTATGGCTAAAGTAGATTGCGTAATTATGCATGCATGCAAGCGTGTCTGAGCATTTGTTCATACACATGCATGTGTATTCGAGCATGTGCTTGAAATTTGTGTGTTACTACTCATGCACACTCGTGTGTTGGGTACATGAGTTTGTAAACCAAGCAAAAAATTGATGGAATTTTGCCTCTATAATTTTCCCTTGGTGCATCAATACTTACAAAGCGTTTGTGCTCTGTGGCTGTGTTGACGTCCCCGATGTTGAGTGCGTTGGTCAC
>JAGGCT020001123.1:0-12500 GCA_017654935.2 Phymorhynchus buccinoides
TATACAGTTCAGAAAAAAAAGACCTGGGATAAATGTAGAAGCCAACCATCTCAATGTACATATCAAGGCATAGTAAACATTGCAAAACTCCCTCTATTCTAAAGAAACCTATTATATGGCAAACATTTCAAGCCAAGAAGCGGTACAAATTGGGGGGGTGCAGAGCAGGCATGGGTGCGTGCCTTGCCAATATATGTCTGTGTGCAACTGTGCTCTAGTGCGTGTGTGTCTCATGTCTGTGTGTCTGTCGATTGTGTGTATGTTTGTGTACGTCTGATGCTTGGTCAAGTGCTTGTCAGTACAGTGGAACCTCCCTGTTAAGCCCTTCCCTAGTAAGACTCCCTCTAAGGATGTGCCCCCAAAACTGTCACAGACTTTTCCCATGGGATCCATATCCAGACTACGGAGTGTCCACCTCCCTATTTAGACCCCTCCCATTTAAAACCTTTTGGGGGCTGATTTTTCAAGGTCTTATCAGTGTGTGCGCATGTATTTTGTATGTCCTTGCATGTGCATCAAAAGCATGGTGATTCATGACAAAATGATAATGTACCTCAAAATACTCGAGCATGCCAGAGTCCGGGTCTAGCATGAACCAGCGAGTCTGCCAGCCCTTCATCACATTGGTGTACTTCAACAGTTGGCCCTCCATCCTAGGCCTGGACATGCTGATAACGAGACAATCATCATCATAATCATCACTGTTGTCATGATTGTCATCATCATCATCATCATCGTTGTTCTCATTGTTATCCTCACCATCACCATCATCATTATCATGAACCAGCGAGTCTGCCAGCCCTTCATCACATTGGTGTACTTCAATAGTTGGCCCTCCATCCTAGGCCTGGGCATGCTGATAACGAAACAATCATCATCATTGCTCTCAATAACATCATAATCATGAACTGGCGAGTCTGCTAACCCCTTTCATCTGCTTAAAAGTTCCACAATGTTCTAAAATTCATTTTCTGGCCTATTATCTTTGTCTTCAGTCTTATAATTCTCACAAATTTTACAAGTTCAAAAGCTTCTTCTTCTTCACTGAAAGTTCCGACAAGTTGCATTGTAAAATCCATCCTACAAACACCTACCCAAAAGCACATCACCCGCAAAATGAGTCTGCTCAAAGCCAAGTGGAATCGATATTTATACAACATAATGGCCAAAGCTAATAAGCTAACGTATCCAAGTAAAAATACAACAAAAAGAGAAAGACAAACTGAAACTGACTTAGTTAGTGCTGAAACATCACCATCAGTATCCGGTCCAGGTGAAGAAACAGCATGGTACTGAATCATCAGTACCCAGGATTGAGCATTGACGCGCACAAGTGACATATCACCAAAAGTGAAAGTTGTAGTGCCTTGTGGGTAGTTGTTTAGTTATTGGTGTTATATAAACTTGTATCACATTCCAAATTAATTCTACCAAGTTTTGATAAAACTGGGTAAACAGTTTTGCATTTATTTCATAACCTTGTAACTGGACACAAGAAATAAAGAACCAAGACAGGGGCAAAATATTAGAACCATATGAACTTGGCACAAATATCAAACAAAATAAAATTATAGTATCTTATAAATACACACCTCGGATTCTTGCCTTTCTCCAGCTCCTCAAATTCCTGAAGAAAGAAAAGAAGAAAAGGTAAGCAAGATTGTAAAAAAAAAAAAATGCTAATTGTAACAAAACTTATGTGCACTAGCGAGCACAAAATCACATTTTAAAGGAGCACCCTGACGGATGAGTTTTTGCAAGAAACACGTCGAGATCACCAGGAAAACACCCTTTACAGAGATCGCAACGCTCACTTTGCTCTGGTTTCCTATAAATCAAACCATCAAATTGGCGATTCCTCCTTGGCGGAGGTGCTGGAAGTCAATTTTTTTCTAATGGTCGTCCGAGTTAGACCAAATCGTTTGCACGAAATTTCCACAATACAAGCCTTTTTATACAGTTTTTATACTGTTTACCAAAAGGAGTTTCGCTCACAACAAAGGAAATAGCTCCATTTTTTTGTTTACTGCACTACAGAAGAAAAAGCTTCAACCACTCTCAGTGGTCTCGACCCACCCCATCCAAAATGGCTTCTCTCTCTGGCAACTCCGCCAAGGAGGTATCGCGGTTTTGAAGGTTTGATTTAAAGGAAACCAGAGCAAAGTGAGTGTCCTGATCCTTGAAAAGGCTGTCTTTCTGGTGACCTCGACGTGTTTCTTGCAAAAACTCATCCGTCAAGGTGCCCCTTTAACAAAAAAAATGAACAACATTTTATAGCTTACCATGACATAGCATTGAAACATGATCATACAAAGCATGCTTGCATATTATCACAGTATTACTACTACAACAGGACTCCTGATCACGCATTTCTTGTCTAATTTCATGCACTGATGCCCCAATTTACTCCAAAAAAGGTATGTGAACTTAACATTCCAAATGTGTGGTTGTTTCATTACTTTAAAGAACTTTCTGAGAATGTGTGTGTAAAAAAACCTTTAAAGTTGATTGCCATGATAATACTATCAGCACCCTAACTTCATGCACTGCGTAGTGCAATGAACAAATGGTTGTCATTTCCTTTGCAGCTGCAGAAAATTATGAATTTGAATGAATGTAAACCTGGAGAAAGCAATCCATCTTTATATTAACTGTATTATTATATAATAATAATAATAATAAAAATAATAATAATAATGATAATAATAATAATAATAGCAGTCCTGCTCACTATGCTTCGCACACACACACACACTCTCTCTCTCTCTCTCACACTCTCTCTTCCCCCACCCCCCTTTACTCAGGTTTATGATGCAAGTGAAAACCAGTCCAGCCAGTCATTCCCTAATTACTACCCTTTAGGTACTACTCCTACTTCTGACCAGTTTTCAAGGTCAAACTCCAAGGTCAAGGTCACCAGTTACAAATTTTCTATGGGACCCTCCCTGCACTATAATACTTCACCACACAAAATTTGAAGTGATTCTGTACACTGGCTCGTGAGTTACAGGGCGAACAAACAGACAGACAGACACACAGTTGTTCAAATAAGTTAACAAGAGGCATTAAGATTGTTTAGAGAACACATCTTGAATGTATGTAATCTAATCACAGGCACCCCTTATAGTACTTTAGCTTAGGCCATGAAATTAAAATTCAAGGATGAATATATCACATATAAACATCAACGAGACAGCAAATCATCCACACACAAACAAACCAGTGACACAAAGTTACATGTTGTATGTATTCATGTAAAGTTCTACACATCTAGATGAGTTGATTAAAATTCTTCAAAATTGCTTCTCTTTGTAGCAAACAACAAACAAGCACGCTTAAGAGTAGTAGTAGGTAGAAGAATGTTTTTCATGAGAATAGCCAAATAAAAAGGTAACAAAAATAAATAGAATCCCTTTATCAACAGTTTAAAACTAGAGCGTTAAGATGCTAGCTGCGTGGCAGTATTTTCATGTCCAGTGACCTTGACCTTTGACCATGATTTTCGAACTTGGTCTAGATATCCTTAGTACCTATCCGCAAGCAAAATGTGAGTGTCCTAGATCCCTGTGTTCAAACGCTATCATGCCAGGTGCTCGACAGCATTTTCTTCATCAATGACTTTGACCTATGACCATTTTTTAACTTGGCCTAGATATCTTTAGTAACTATCCGCATGCAAAATTTGAGCATCCTAAGTCCCTCCGTTATCGTGCCAGGTGTTCGGCAGCATTTTTGACTTCAGTGACCTTGACCGTGGCTTTCACCTGTGACCTTCATTTTTTAATTTGGCCTAGATATTCTTAGTACCTTTCCGCATGTACAATTTGAACGTCAATCGTTATCATGCCAGGTGTTTGGCAGCAGCCAGTGACCTTGACCTTTGACCTTCATTTTTGAACTTGGCCTAGATATTTTTAGTACCTATCTGCATGCAAAATTTGAAACTTGAGCGTCCTAGGCCCCTCCATTATCGTGTCAGGTGTTCAGCAGCATTTTCGGCTCCAGTGACTTTGACCTTCATTTTTGAACTTGGCCTAGATATTCTTAGTACCTATTCGCATGCAAAATGTGAGCATCCTAGGTCCCTTCGTTCAAATGTTATTGTGTTAACATAGTCAGATATATATGTCAATAATTGCAGATAAACAGCAGGTGGACCTTACTGGAAGAAGAGATAGATAGTCAGATAGATAGTCGGCTTCAGAATCCACTGAAAACATTATCAGCTTCGCTCTCTTCTTTCGCGGCTGGTAAACAGTAAGGGGAATTCAAGCATATCTCTTGTTATCAGCGCAACAGTAAGTTATCACCCTTTTATTTCCCCTCCTATTCCTACACCATCCCATTCCACTCCCTTCCCATCCCACACCAGGCTATCCCACTCTTCTTCTTCCACCTGTTCATCTTCATTCCTCTGTGAAAAGATTTTTAGGACTATGAGAGAAAAAGAAAGCAAAGATACTGTTTGAAAAATTAAGTTTCTATTATCTTCCTGCAAAGAAAAATAACCTCAGACTCACAAACTGTTAAAAGCTTTTAAACCCTTTGCACCCTAGCCACTTGACCTGCAAATTGCACTCCCAGATTGTAGTTGTAGTTAGCTCCTAATGGGAATATTACAAAAACTAACAAAAGCTGACCAAAGCATGCTCACAAATGCTTCAAAGTCACACAAGCTTAGAAAGTAATTCCAAAGCAAATGGCCACAAAACAAGTTTCCTTTGCTCATAAATATTCAAGAAATTGACAGGGACAGTAACTAAGTGCCCAACAATTTGTCAGGTGTAGGGCGGTATGTGTTAACCCTTTCGCCGCCAGCCATTTTTCAGCAAACAAATTCCAATAAACTTACCTGGGTAGAGAAAAAAAACTGTTGGTAATATTGGGGATTCCTCTGTGACTTATTTAAAGTAAGGCCTATCCATACCTCCCAAAATTAAGAGAATAGTGTCTTTGGATAACAGACCCTGATTTGATGCCTTTTAGTGACATGGGTGTTAAATCATTGTGGTGCAAAAATGCGACGGTGGCGGTGAAAGGGTTAAAGTCTTATTATATAATGGCTTGAAATAGCACTACTGATTGTCTAAATCTGAACCAACTAAGGCAGTGACTTGTTTCAGTATATGAGTAGACAATTCCTGTGAAACAAAACAAAGTTTTGTACTGATGGTATTGTAGTGTCTATTCAGTTATGTTTAACTAAGTTAAAGTATCATGAATACCATGCTGACCACTTCTTACCTAGATTAGTTAGTTTTATATACATGTAATTTAGTTTTATATACATGTAATACATGCATCTAGACAGATTCAATCAATCATCTTAACAGCACAACCAAACTATCCTTGACCCTAACAACCGTCCCCACATGTCAGACATGATGAAAATATTAGGCATAGTATACCTTTGAATTTGCAATAAAAAAGGTTTGACCTTTTCGTGAAAAAAAATCTAGTCAGACTAGTGTTCTAATAAAAACAGTCTTTCCCTTGTCTTTAAAAGAGAAATGAAACTATACCCCAAAAATACAAAAAGATTTTTTTAGAGTGTAATAAATGTAAGTAACCCTTTATATGAATGAATCTTTAATTTAATGTCTTTTCACATGATGTGATATTAAACAGGAATATAATATACCGATCTTCAAGAGAGGCAAAGAAGGCTGCCAAGAGTGGAATATAATATCACAACGTCACATATCATTTGCATATTATTAACCTATAAGCTTAGTGTAAATGTACGTGAGCAAAATGTGTAAGAACGCACTGTTGCCAAGAAACCTGATGTCACAGTTATTTATCTTTACATAGCATTATCATCATTATCATGCATCAAGGTACACTCACATGCAACTAGCTGCAGTGTTCTTTCTTCTTCTTCTGCGTTCCAAAAAGCTGCAGTGTTCAAACCACATTTGCTTTATTTGCATCAAGGGATGCTTAGTAAAGCAAAAAGCCCGAGAAATGCAATAAGTTTCTGATGAACATCTTACATTGAAAAAACAATTGTGAAAAGTAACTGTTACAGTGTTACTGTTAGTGAAATTGCAAGTGACAAAAACAGCAACTTCCAACCAGACACACGAGGCCGAGGTAGTGTGACTGCTGATAGATCCTTCTTATGCCAGCACCGAAAAACGTCATTTTACAGAAATTACACAATCGCTGAAATTAAGTCATCACTAACATTTCCGCGTCAGTGGACCAGACGGCCTAATAGGTGATTGTAGTGTGATAAGAACAGTTCCTTTTCAGCCCAAGAAACAAGCTGGTACATATCATCTGAGAATGTGTCCAATGAGATTTTCAAAAGTTATGAAGACCTTTCTTTCGGGACATAACAATTATTATATTATTGTGAAAAATTATGAAAGGTACTTACTCTTATAAATAAAAGATCACTCCCCTCTTTTGTTGTGATAGACTTGCCCAATCTAAATTTGGACCTAATGATTTTTACTATTGGTGTGTCGATTTATCTGAAAGAGGTAAATGATCAGTATAGAATTGTTATTAGAGCTTTGTAATGGGATATTGCTTTTATCTTGATACATCAAGGCTCTCGAAATAGGATAAAAGCAATATCCTATCCCATTGCAAAGTCCTAATAACTGATATTAATGCACATGTATGTGACCCAGCACCACAAAAGGGACATTAAGTGATTAATTAAGTGTAAAAATGACCATTCTGAGAAAATGATGTCCACAATTGTAAACTTCATGCAATTCTTTTTCAGCTGTAGAATTATGAGCATTTAAAGTTGGTAAGATGACTGTCTGCCATTTTGAGAAATCCCAGTCTAGCCTAGCTGAAGAAAATGCACCAACCTACTAATTTTAAAGCACTTTTTGGAGTATTTAGAGACCATAATTAAAGATTATCCTTATGGAGAAAGATAAGGTGTTAGACAGCACAAAAATACCCATAACTCAAAATTGATTTTTTTTAAACGAGATTTTTTACTTTGCAAGCCTGTTGTTAAGAAACTACCCCAGCGACTTAATCATTAATGTCCCTTTCGTGGTGCTGGGTCACATAATTATTATCAAACATGTGTACTGGAACAGTTTACTTTTCAAACATAGGCACAGTTAATAGTTATGACTAGAGACTGTTAATGCTTCTGTTAAGAGGCGCCGTGGCCGGTTGGTTAGAGGCCTAATCCAACGGGCTTGCGAGTGCGCCGGTTCGAACCCACCTGGTCACAGTGTTGCATCTTTGGGAAAGATACTTTACTCCTATTTCCTGGTCCTTCGGATGAGACCTAAAACCGAGGTCCCATGTGCGAACGCACGCACAAGATCTTGCGCGCACATTTAAAGCCCATTCCAGTATTCGGTACGAGTAGGTCATGTGTGCCAGTAGAATGGATGACACAAACTCACAAAGCATGCATCCTGTGTGCCAATAGCAGTCTAAACGAAGACTTTGGGGCAGAATAAACATCCCCAATCGGAAGCAGAAGAAGAAGAATGGACAAAAATCAAAGTTCTAATTTTCTCACTAAAGAATGTTACTCAAATGTTACTCATGAGCATATATGTGTCTGTGAGTGTTAGTGCATGTGTGTGTTTTGTGTATGTGAGTGCACGTGTGTGTTTGTGTGTGTGTGTATGTGCATGCGCGCGTGTTTGTTCAAGTGTATGCTTGTGTAAGTGTGTGTGCGTTTCAGTGAGCATGTGTTTTCTGTGTGTTTAATGAAATGTGTGTGGGTCTGTGTGTATATGTAGACCTGTGTGCAAGAACGCGTTCACTCGCATGCGTGCACGTACGTGCGTGTGTGTGTATGTGTGAATGTTTCAATGCTGATTGCAAAGCGCTTTGTGCTCAATAAAAAGCGCTATTATCATTATTTTTTAAATTTTAAGCCACTGGCCATTAATTTGATTAAACAAATTTTATTTACTGTCAACATTCTAAAGCAATTAGGTAGTTAAATTTCTCATGAACCAACATAATAACATAGAATTTCAGGAATACTAGGTAGGTAGGTAGGTAGGTAGGTAGGTCTAGATTGAGAGGCCAGGCCTTGCAGGCAGCATGGTCACTCTCTCTCTGTTTTTTGTGATAGTGTTGTTCATAGACTGTGTAGTATGGTGAAAGTTGTACGAGTGCAGCATGAAGGAGTGGAGCATGTATTGGTGTGTGTTTTGTGCCATTCTGCCACCAGATGTACTGGTTATTTGGATTTCTAAACTGCAAAACAGTGCAGCACGCCTCACTCTCAAGATTCCACGTTCTGATCATATAACACCTCATCTTCGTAACTTGCACTGGCTTCCAGTAGAGGCTAGAATCAAGTATAAAATAGCTTGCCTTTGTTTCGGTGCTGTTCACTCATCTGGTCCCGTCTATCTCTCCAAACTAGTAACTGTCTACTTACCTGCTCGCTCCCTACGTTCTTCCTCTGACTGCTGCACACTCAAGGTTCCTCGGGTCCACACGAAATCGTTTGGTGAACGATCTTTCTACTATTTAGCACCTCACTTATGGAATTCCCTCCCACAACATGTCCGCTCATCTGACTCTATTTCCGCCTTTCGCTCTGCCCTTAAAACTCACTTGTTTCGGACATATTATGATTGATTAGTGTTTTGTGTGTGAGTGTGTGTGTGTGTGTGTGTGTGTGTGGGGGGGGGGGTCCGTTTTATTGCAGAAATCTTGTAAAAATGTAATTACAATTATTTTATTATTCGTATTTTGTAATTGTATGTAGAATGTCTACGTCTTGTAAACTTTAAATGCTTGTAAATGAGGTAGAAGGGTATTTTTGTTTTTGCAAAATTTGTCTATTATAATTAGTCATGTAATTGGTATGTCGATGGCAGTATGATTTTATTTCAAGTTGCAGTATTGTATTCAAACTTGATTGGGAATGTGAATGTGGTCTCTATGTTTCTTCTTAGAATGTTCATGTTGTAACTATTTTACTCTTGTATAATTAATTGTGTGTGAATGTGCGTGTGCGCATGCATGTGTGTGTATGTGTGCGTGTGCGTGTGTGTGAGTGTGAGTGTGTGTGTGTGTGTGTGTGTGAGTAAGGAAGTAAGAGAACGTTGTGTGTAAGCATCGTGCTTATTTTACTTTCTAATGATTAATTATTTGTTTCCCTTTAATGTTCTTGTTATCAATGTAAAGCGCACTGAGCTCATGTGAGAAAGAGCGCTATATAAATTCCCATTATTATTACTATTATTAGGTAGGTAGGTAGGGACTAAACAAGCCATGAAACTTTTTTAAATACTCCCATCTTTTATGTATTTTCTGGTAAATTTTTCCTTTTGGTCAAGGTTGATGAGGCATAAATTTTCCTAATAAAGCATTATTAGTCATAGCTTCTATTAAAAACTTCTACAAATTTTGGTTTCCAAACTATGATCAAGAAAACATAAAATCTATTTAAACATTAAAAAAAAAAATCAATGTCCAATATCAACAGTGACATTTATTGATTTCACTCTAACTAAACTACAGACCAGTTTGTTGATTTTTTAAAATTGAAACTCAAAGTTTCGATTATTCTAGCTAAAACAGATTTACTGAGATTTATATAAATATAAGTTCATGTTGATGTGTTGTGTACATATCGCAAATCACTGAATCAGTGATTCATTCTTTCAGGGGTGAAAATCAGTTCCAACACAATCAACGCGGTTGTCTACTGCAAGAAGAAGAAGAACACGTCATGAGCGTAACAGATGTGATCATGTGTCACACAAACAAAACAAACTTTCATTATAAAAAGTTAGATAACAAATTAGCTACATAATTTCTTTCAATTCTCTAAATCGTCTGCAAAAATGAAAAATAAGTGAAGAGTTCTAGCTACCTGTCGCACTTTTGGGTCCCAAACAACACTAAAGCTGCCCAGTGACGACTAAGTATGGATCGAATAGTGTGCGGGATACACCCACCTTGGCTCGCTGCATAACAGCGATGACCTGAAGCCGTTCCGCCTCACTCAAACCCGATAAATCCGGCAAGGCAAAGGTCATATCGCCGCCGTCGGCCGCCATGTTCGCCATATGTGCTAATACTTCCGGCAAATGATTCACGGGAGGTAATGCTTAACATTTTAGTATTCGTTGGTGTGAGGAGTTGTATCTCTTCAGCTGGAAATCCATGTTTTTTGCCGTCACGGCAGGTTTTTTGTCGTTGTCGTTCTAGGTTCCGTCACGAAACCCGAAGTTTTGAATCCATGCAAACGGCACATAACCTTTTCTGTTTGAAAAACATGGCGCCCTACCTATCCAGACATGTTGATAATCAGGTGCTTTTTGTTCTTTTGTTGATGAAATATCGAAAAGAGAAGCAGAAAAAGAACAACACAGATCGTGGAACTGAATGCATTCAGTTCGCTGGTGCAAGTAATTGTCTAGACAATGCTTACACACAAACACATCCATACACACACGCGTGCGCGCACGCACGCACACGACTGCATTTTAAAAAAATACACACCTAATGAAATTTATGTCATTGGAAAGAGCCCGACAAGCTTTATCAAGGTTTGGATGAATAAAACAGCCATAACTTTTTCTTTTTTTTACCAATAAACAAAACATTGGTACCAAAATAAAGCTTATTCAAAGGGGCAACATCAACCCCAAACATTAGACAGATTAGGCCTAAGCTTTTTGTGCGACTCACAAGATCGCAACATCAACATGCGCGTGACAGAAAACATGTCCGACAGTCTTCGACGTAACACCTCCCGACTTGTGGAGACCTTGAGCAGCATTGAGATTTATTCTAGATGCACCAAATTTGGTGTACTTGTAGAAAAATAATTAAATGTAACTGCGCATTTGTTTTAAAGAATTATATAATTACCGTTCAGAAATGATAAACGAATGAATTGGACCCAAATATTGGATCGCTTGTCTCTCGCGATCGGCCGTCTTAGCGTAAAAAAAGATCGTTCCCGAATGACCGAGTAGGTGTCTGCTTCCCGAAAGAAAGAAACTCGGATGGTCAGCGCCAAGAATAACCACCAATAAAAACAAGCAAAGGAAGTGACCGTTTGGCACATAGCCAAAATCGCGGTTCGGATTTTCAACGAGAAAAATCGCTGCGGCTTGACCTAATTCCGTCGTTCCTACCCAAATGTTTTTTTTAAAAATCATTGGTTGACATTAGCCTGTAGAAAGAGCCAATAGTAAATGAGAGCTGTACTATACATGATATGATACAGTATTGGAATATCATGGTGCAGTTCAGTATTGGAACATCATGGTACAGCTTAGTCTTTCGTGCGGCATTTGCACTGGCTCTAGTGCTGCAGCCAGTGGGATTGGTTGGCCTTTGGGGGCCTTCCCTAGCGCCAGCTGGCATCCTCAAATTCCTTTGTCCGAGAGAATGGGGATGTATTCTGGGCAAGGCTTCTCAATTATAAACCAATTTTAGCCCACACACACACACACACACACACACACACACACACACACACACACACACACAATGAAGATAAGAAGACTGAAAAAGGGAGTTGAGACTGGCAGATCTTAAAAATAATTTTTTTAAAGGGAGAGGGGGGGGGGGGGGGGGGGGGGGGGGGGGGCTTGTCTTGTTGCGCTGGCATTTTCTTTAGGTCAGACAATGCCAGAAAAATGTAGGTGCACGTAGGTTAACGCAGTGACCATGACCCAAGCCCCTCATTTCCATAGCTGACCGAGGCATTTTTCTTCTCAGATTTCACTGTGCCGTCTATTCCGTGGACAGTACCGGCAGAATTCGCTACATGCTCCGAAACCTCCCTGCCGTGACGGTACCGGTGACTTACCCTTGCCGTTTCGTGACTTATGGATTTAAGCAGTAGAAATCTAGTGTGAGCGATTGACACGCATAATTTTTGCCTTTGCCGTGGCCGGTACCGTGATGTTTTTGCCGTCGTGGATTTCCAGCTTTCTTCTTCTTCTGTGGTGGTGGCCAGCTTCTTCTTTTATTTTTATAGAAGTAGGCCTAATTGCACACTTTAGGGGGTGACCAAAGAAAAACTCGGAAGCAGAAGAGAAGAAAAGAAAAAGACAAACAAGGGCGTCGCCGAGCGGCAGACATGTCCGTCACCAGCAATGCCACGCACTTGCAACACCCAGTAGCATAATTTTGTGTGTGTAGGCCAACGCAACGAAAACAACTCTCTCTCTCTCTCTCTCTCTCTCTCTCTCTCTCTCTCTCTCTCTCTCTCTCTCTCTCTCTCTCTCTCTCTCTCTCTCTCTCTCTCTCTCTCTCTCTCTCTCTCTCTCTCTCTCTCTCTGTCTCCTGTCTCTGTATGTCTATGTGTCTCTCTCTCTCTGTGTCTCCTGTCTCTGTATGTCTCTCTCTCTCTCTCTCTCTCTCTCTCTCTCTCTCTCTCTCTCTCTCTCTCTCTCTCTCTCTCTCTCTCCTCTCTCTCTCTCTCTCTCTCTCTCTCTCTCTCTCTCTCTCTCTCTCTCTCTCTCTCTCTCTCTCTCTCTCTCTCTCTCTCTCTCTCTCTCTCTCTCTCTCTCTCTCTC
>JAGGCT020001123.1:15000-25000 GCA_017654935.2 Phymorhynchus buccinoides
GAGACTGAGAGGGTTAGGATCAGCCTATATTTTCGGAAAGAGGCTGATAGGGTTGGGATCAGCCTTTATTTTCGGAACATATGGTGATAATTCTTATTATAAGTTGGCCTCACCCTGTGGTGGCCTAGCTGTCAAATGAATTTGACTACTGAATTACACAGTTCAGTGTGCACGTGTGTAAGTGTGCACGCGCGCGCGCGCGCGTGTGTGTGTTTGTATGTGTGCGTGTCTGTGCATGTGCGTCTGTGCGTGCGTCACGTGCACTGAATGCATGCGCGCGTGTATGTGTGTGCGTGCGCGCGTGTGTGTGATTGTATGCGTGCATATGACTGCATTGGTCCTACAGGCCCGAGGGTTCGTTGGCCTTCGGGGAACATCAACAACTCCAGCTTTCTTTTGGTCGCAAAACAAACTGCTATTTTTCGCTCTTTCCCAATGGCAACACATGCATACTGTGCATTCATATTATTGTCTGCCGTTTCACTGTGTTTTCACTGATGGGGAAAGAGCGTAAAAGAGCAACGTGTATTTTGACCACAAAGTCCTCATGGCCGATCGGAAGAAGAATGGGAAATATCCCCTGATCATCTCTGCTTTGAACACTTCCAGACCACATTTCCGGAACAGACGAGAGATGCTTCGGCCATGGTCTGACACGACTGATTAGAGCGCGCTCACACATACACACACACACTACACACACACACACACACACGCCTTCTTGTTTGAATTTAGAAGTATACTGACATATTGTATGCAGTTACATAGGCCTATAATTAAAAATTAGGAAGGGAGGGACGGGGGGGGGGGGGGGGGGGGGGGGGGCGGTCGCAAGGACTGTACCATAGTTTTGTTTCCCCTAACAACTATGCTATGTGACTACTTACTTAATAATTGTTATGGTGGAAAAAAAATCTAAAAATAATTACGCTATAGATCACCGTACTAAAGATCTCTGTTCACTGCCGGCATGATACTTATGTCATGACGTGTAACATGACTGTTTCTTTCTTAGGTTAGGGTCTATGACTGTGTTCATGGGTTGACAGATATTATTTGAACATTTTTTCTATAGTACTTCCATGTTTATCTTGATGTTGTATACGTTATTTTTAAGCAAGTGTTTGCTGCTGTATCAAATAAGCAAACCTACCAATTGTCTTTGGTTTGTTCAGGATTTGAGGATGAGGAAGGTGGAACATGTTTTTGTCCCATCCATCTATCCATCCATCCATCCATCTATCCATCCATCCATCCATCCATGCAGACAGATCTAGACAGAAAGACAGACCGAACAGAAGACAAATCGCAGACAGAAAAGAACAGAAGGCAGACAGAGAGAAAGACAGACCGAACAGAAGACAAACCGCAGACAGAAAACAACAGAAGGCAGACAGAGAGAAAGACAGACCGAACAGAAGATAAATCGCAGACAGAAAAGAACAGAAGGCAGACAGAGAGAAAGACAGACCGAACAGAAGACAAACCGCAGACAGAAAAGAAGAGAAGGCAGACATAAAAGAATAGAAGGCAGACAGACAGAAAGACAGACCGAACAGAAGACAAACCGCAGACAGAAATGAATAGAAGGCAGACAGGCACTAAAGAAAGACAGACCGAACAGAAAACAAACCGCAGACAGAAAAGAACAGAAGGCAGACAGAGAGAAAGACAGACCGAACAGAAGACAAACCGCAGACAGAAAAGAACAGAAGGCAGACAGAGAGAAAGACAGACCGAACAGAAGACAAACCGCAGACAGAAAAGAACAGAAGGCAGACAGAGAGAAAGACAGACCGAACAGAAGACAAACCGCAGACAGAAAACAACAGAAGGCAGACAGAGAGAAAGACAGACCGAACAGAAGACAAACCGCAGACAGAAAACAACAGAAGGCAGACAGAGAGAAAGACAGACCGAACAGAAGGCAGACAGACAGACAGACAGAAAAGAACAGAAGGCAGACAGACAGAAAGACAGACCGAACAGAAGACATACCGCAGACAGAAAACAACAGAAGGCAGACAGAGAGAAAGACAGACCGAACAGAAGGCAGACAGACAGACAGAAAAGAACAGAAGGCAGACAGACAGAAAGACAGACCGAACAGAAGACATACCGCAGACAGAAAACAACAGAAGACAGACAGAGAGAAAGACAGACCGAACAGAAGGCAGACAGACAGACAGAAAAGAACAGAAGGCAGACAGACAGAAAGACAGACCGAACAGAAGACATACCGCAGACAGAAAACAACAGAAGGCAGACAGAGAGAAAGACAGACCGAACAGAAGGTAAACTGCAGACAGAAAACAACAGAATGCTGGCAGACAGACAGAAAAGAACAGAAGGCAGACAGACAGAAAGACAGACCGAACAGAAGACAAACCGCAGACAGAAAAGAACAGAAGGCTGGCAGACAGACAGAAAAGAACAGAAGGCAGACAGACAGAGAGAAAGACAGACCGAACAGAAGGCAAACTGCAGACAGAAAACAACAGAAGGCAGACAGAGAGAAAGACAGACCGAACAGAAGGCAGACAGAGAGAAAGATAGACCGAACAGAAGGCAAACTGCAGACAGAAAACAACAGAAGGCAGACGGAACAGAACGAAACAAAGCAGGCAGATAGAGAAACGCACAGGCTGCAGTTCAGTTGCAATATAATTATCTATGTTATTATTGAACTGGGAATACAAAAACGTCATGTCATTTTTCAAAGTTTCAGTTATAAAACTAATTGAAATTTAAAAAAATTTAAATCACAGAAACTTCGGTCCATGCACAAACAGCACACAACAAATCACAAGCTTTATTGTGTCATTAAATACATGTAATATTATTCTATCATAATGGTGGTTATCGTGTGTTATGCAATCAATCACACACCAAAAAAGACAACTCCGTCATGGTGTGAAATTTAAAAAAATTTGTCCTTTATACACTGATATAAAAAGCATCAAGAAATACAAGATAACAACAACAAAAAACACCGCAAATGATCTACTCAAGAATATCCAATGTTACAAAATACACAGTAAAAACAACAACAAACCAACAAAAGGAAAAACAATCGCAAACAATGTAGCAACTAAAAAGATTTCTTCATATGCTTTGGTCAAACCATAGCCTACTGTTCGCCACCCTACCCTTTAATAACACACATATTAGAATATGGATCATTCAATAACCGGGGAGAAGAAGCGCCATTTTAGTCCAATCCCTCAAATAAACTGCCCAACAGTGTAGACAGGTCATCATTGGAGTCTAAGATATCTCCGAGTCTGGCTTCATGATGGGTGTGATGAGGTATAGATGGCTTCTCCTCTACAAACGTGTGAAATTATCCTGTTGAAAACAGCAGAGAGAAAAAAAACATCATTCAGAAATCACACCAAATAGTGTAATTAGTACTACGTCTACTTAAATGGATTTTTAGTGTGGTTTGTTTACTTCTTAATCTATCTTTCATTCGAATGAACATACAAACGTGCGCACGCGCACACGCACGCACACGCACGCACACACGCACGCACGCACGCACGCACGCACGCACACACACACACACACACACACACACACACACACACACACACACACACACACACACATACAATATAGTAATTACATTTCAGAAATAATGAAGGGAGTTTCTTCTTTCCCACTTTTGCAGGGGTTCATTCTTCTTTCCGTCACTTTCCAAATTTGAAAACAAAATGCATCGCTTCACTTTAAAAGTAGACATGTAACCCTTTCAGATAGCTCAGTTATTCATGTCTGCTAGTACCTATAGGGCCTATGTGTGATTCTAAAGAAACTCAAAGCAACTTGTCTACATGGGAAGTAATACCCCTCCCCCCCCCCCCCCCCCCCACACACACACCTCTTTTCTTAATACACTGTAGGTCTAATTGCTTTCCTTTACATCGGAAGTATAATCCCAGTTACACAACTAAAGCGTTAAGACGCTAGATCACCAGCCGCGCGATAGTATTTTCGGCTCCAGTGACCTTGAACTGTGACCAATGACCCTCATTTTCAAACTTGGCCTAGATATTCTAAGTACCTGCATGCAAAACTGGAGCTCTATAGGTCCCTCCGTTCAAACGTTATCGTGTTAACAGCCTCGAAAATGGGACATTGTCTGCTCCAGTGACCTTGACCTTTGACCAATGACCATTTTGCTCCCCATGCCTAGATATCCTAACTACGTATGCGCTTGCAAAATTTGAGCCTCGTAGGTCCCTCCCTTCTAACGGTTTAATGTTAACACACATAGTCAGCCAGGAACAAACAGTCAGACATCACTGAAAACATGACCAGTTTCGCTCCGCGGCTGGTAATAACGGAGGACTTCATGGATCTACCTGTCTACGAACGGTGCTTTTCTTTTCTCTCTTACTTTTTCTTTTCTTTCTCTCTTTTTTAATTTTTAAACCTGTCTTATTTTTCAAAGGTCTCTCACCTGCCTCTCGTTGTTTCCTTCCTGCGGAGAACACCCTGGCCGCCCTTTGACCCCACCAATGGCCACATGGTCCGGAGTTGGTGCAGTAGCAACACCATTTGTTTTCGCTTCAACTTGATTACCAGCATCCCTGGTAGTAGCTTCCTTCACGAACACTTCGTCAAGGGTACCCGAGCGCACACTCGGCTCTTGTCGTCCACCCTTACTTGTGAGGTCATGCGCAGTGCTGCCTACGCCATCTTCGTCCGAGGAACTGGAATAGTCTGGCATGGCGAAGGCTTGAAGCGTGCTGGCAGTGAGAGAGAGGGAGGAGTCCGTATGGGAAAGGATGACTGGTTTCGTCAAGCTTCCGCGGCTTCTGCGTTGTCGCCTATCTGTAAGAAATCAAAAGGAAGGTGACAAAGTGGTTAAGATGTCCGCGTGAGTGATCCGGGTTCGAATCCTGGCCTCACCTTTTCTTTCCAGTTCGACAATAACAAATCGAAGTGAACGTTGAGTCCTTCGGTTGGGGACTTAAAGCACGCATGACCCGTGCGCTTTACGCATGCAAAAATCCCACGGCGGTTAAGAGTCGACAAGAGCAGGAAGAAATCCCGCTGCCTGGGATGAACCAAATAATAGCTACCTCTCCCAAACCCGCCTCCTAAGCCCAGAGACAGACAGATAGAGTTAGACGGACAGAGACAGAGAGAGAGAGAGAGAGAGAAATGGAGAGAGAAAGAGCGAGAGAGAGGTTTCTGTGACTACAACATAATAACTACTAAATACTAAAAGGGGATCGTTTATTTGGGGAAAGTCGACAAAGTCATAGTAATTTACTTACATAAGCATTGCGTTGAGAAACAAAAATGTGTTCAGCTCACTTCCTTCTGTTTTACTATATACTAACTATATTTATTTTTCTTTACCCTACTTACGCTATCATCTTTTACTTAAGTTGGTCACAGATATTTTTAAAACCCCTTTATTGCCAAAAGAATGGAACATTAAATTTTGCAAACAGACGAAAAATTGCATTTATGTAAATGTTGAAAATAATTGTTGAAACACTTTTGTGGACAGTTGGGATAATCACACTAGAAATCATTAATCCGTTTAAGTCCTGGGTTTATCCAGTTTATCGACCGAAGACACACACACACACGCACGCACGCACGCACGCACTTTCGGCACAGGCTTTAAAGTAGCCAACATCAGCGCCATCATGACTATCATCATCATCATCATGACTATCATCATTATCATCATCATCACCATCACCATCATCCGTTTTGTTATGGATGGCTTGATGTAAAAAAAAGAATAATGCAATTCTTATTCGATGTCCATCTGCAAATAAAATTTTGACTTTGACACGCACGCACGCACGCACGCACACACGCACACACACACGCACACACACACGCGCACGCACGCACGCACGCACGCACGCACACGCACGCACACATACACACACACACACACACACACACACACACACACACACACACACACACACACACACACACACACACACACACACACAGAGTAGCAATGTAGGCTACCTGCAGGAACACAGAAGAGCAGCTCTGTGTCAGATGCTCCATACTTTCGGCACAGGCTTTGGAGCTGTTTCACCTCCGCCTAGGAAACAAATCCGGTGCCACAGGATTAATACAAAATAATATCACTATTTAAAACATCCAACAACCGCAAACAAGGATCACGAAAAAAAGCTACATTTGTATCAAGTCACGAATAAAAAAGAGAAAACAATAGTTGTGTGAAATTCCTTCACTTTTCCCCCCTCTCTCATTCAGTTAAGTGTGTGTGCGGTGTGTGTGTGTGTGTGTGTGTGTGTGTGTGTGTGTGTGTGTGTGTGTGTGTGTGTGTGTGTGTGTGTGTGTGTGTGTGTGTGTGTGTGTGTGTGTGTGTGTGTGTGTCTGTGTGTGTGTGTGTGTGTGTGTGTGTGTGTATGTGTGCGCGCGCGTGTGTGCGTGTGTGTATGTGAGTGTATGTGTGTGTGCGTGTGCGTGTGCGTGCGTGTGCGTGCGTGCGTGCGTGCGTGCGTGCGATTAATGAGTACAAATGCACGTGCATGACTCGCCTTATAACTGGTAGCTTTTTTCAGCACATCTTTGCCTTTTCTGGCAGCCAGGCGTAGCCTTTGCTTGACTATTTTTAGTTCCACGTGATCCTTCTCCTGAATAACCAGCACGAAACCTGCACGTGACAGTGCCTTTTGTTGTCATCATCATCATCATCATCATCATCATCATCACCGATATCGTTAAAGTCGTCAACATCAGCGCCATCATGACTATCATCATCATCGTCGTCATCGTCATCATCATCAATACCATCATCATCATCATCTGTACTACTGTAGTAGTCTCGTGTCTTGTTGCATGATGGATTTTGCAAGGGCATTTGATGTCGAAACATGTCCGTACCAGATCAACTACCTTCTTTTGACCACAGTAAGACGATGTTCATAAATTATATGGTGTAAGGGTTTGTCTGACTTTGTTGCACAGTTTCTCAGTAGGCCCTAACGATGTGATGCTTTGCGAGGGGTATCAAGATTCATCAGTAGCATACCATTTCCAGAGCCTGGGTTCGTTTTTAAGGTCTTAGCGGAGTGCCCGGCATTCACATGCAAAAACGGATATTGGGATGACCAAGGAACGCATGAGTTTGGCTTTTTTGCGGAGAAAAAGCAACTCTCTAACACTTGACAATCCTGATAACTCTCCAAGATAGCATTATCCATTTAAAACAAAACAAGTCACCTACCGTTACAATTGTGATTGTTTTCAAATGAGCCTTATAGGCCTAATTGAAGTCAACATGCTAAAACAAAAAGAAGAAGTAAAAAGCACGTCACTAAACTGCTAACAAGCCGCGTCAGCAAGACAATCAAAATGGTAGTACCAACAAAAGACATTTAATGGACTACGGGGTCTCGATACGTTTTTAGAATGAGAGACTCTGTGGACAATGCACAAATTAAGATAATGCCATGAGATACAGCATTATTATAATAGTTATGACATACATTTTCATAATTTTTCATCCGGTCAAAACCGTTGGGCAAAGCAAAATGTCCACCATGGTGAACATTGAACCATAAACAAGGAAAGACATAGAAACAAAGTTATCATACATTGATCAATTGCTTTTAAGACCTTGTCCTGTCACACACACAAAAGTCCACGACTGGTTCAAGGATTTCCACTTTAGCAGACGGACGTTAGAAGAGAGTGGCCGTAAGATCGTGAAGGGATCGTTGTAACTGTCAAAACCGTCCCCAGTGTAAAGTCTCTTGTTGAAGATGATTTTGGGATAAAAGCTGATGAGATAAAGAATATAATGGGCATTTCATCGGGAAGCCTTGATAAAATCTTACATGAAAACCTGTATGTGTATGACCGCTGGGTGCACTATCAGCTTACTGAGGAGGGGTAGGACTGAATGATGCACCCAACTACACTAACAAGTTTGATGGAAATACATCAGCCGACATCTGGGATATCGCGAATTACAATAAAATATTTTTTATAAGAGCTTGACCCAGAAACCAAGCAGAAATCGTCAGTTAGGATGTTCAAAAATGAGATCCTTCCAGACAAATTCGACTGTGAATGGATTACTGAAACCCCTACTAGACAAATGGCCACCGTGTTTTTCTCTCCTCAAAAGCTTGTTAAAAGGCATCAATTCACCATTTAATGAAAAGATCCACCTCTATGGATTAAAACATAAACATTTGTTCACCCAAAAGCGCTTTGGATATGCTGCCCATTCACTGGTACTTGAGATCTCATACTTCACCATGACAACCATGGTGACCATGTCGCCTCGGCTATTTTGGACATTCTGCAAGAAAACATGGTTCATTTGGTTACCCACCCATTTATTTCTTTGACTTAGCCCCTTGTCACTGTTTCCCATAATCTTACATAAAGCGCCAGTCGAAGGTGACGCAATTCCAGGTTGAAAATGCTCGAAGGTTCGCTGAGGGCTCTATTTCGGGCATACCCCAGTCGGCCTGGTCTGGTGCCATAAACGTTTGCTTTGAAAGGATGACCAAATGTCTGTGTGTGCCAAGGGAGGATGTCTCGAAAAGGTGGACTATCCAGAAGGAATGTACACACTCCGAGTTTTCTAATTCTGAAAACTTATTGAGACCCCCTTGTATAAAGCAAATTTGCAACTTTGACAATCCTGATGACTCTCCACGGAAGCAATGACAACACTAACAGTGCTAATTAAATGATGACCAAGTAAAGCACAAGCCACTAACTGTTGATAATCCTGATGACTCTCCACGGAAGCAATGACAACACTAACAGTGCTAATTAAATGATGACCAAGTAAACCACAAGCCACTAACTGTTGACAATCCTGATGACTCTCCACGGAAGCAATGACAACACTAACAGTGCTAATTAAATGATGACCAAGTAAACCACAAGCCACTAACTGTTGACAATCCTGATGACTCTCCATGGAAGCAATGACAACACTAACAGTGCTAATTAAATGATGACCAAGTAAAGCACAAGCCACTAACTGTTGACAATCCTGATGACTCTCCACGGAAGCAATGACAACACTAACAGTGCTAATTAAATGATGACCAAGTAAAGCACAAGCCACTAACTGTTGATAATCCTGATGACTCTCCACGGAAGCAATGACAACACTAACAGTGCTAATTAAATGATGACCAAGTAAAGCACAAGCCACTAACTGTTGACAATCCTGATGACTCTCCATGGAAGCAATGACAACACTAACAGTGCTAATTAAATAATGACCAAGTAAAGCACAAGCCACTAACTGTTGACAATCCTGATGACTCTCCACGGAAGCAATGACAACACTAACAGTGCTAATTAAATGATGACCAAGTAAAGCACAAGCCACTAACTGTTGACAATCCTGATGACTCTCCACGGAAGCAATGACAACACTAACAGTGCTAATTAAATGATGACCAAGTAAAGCACAAGCCACTAACTGTTGACAATCCTGATGACTCTCCACGGAAGCAATGACAACACTAGGGGAAGACGGGGTAAAAAGCGCATGGGCGGGTAAGAAGCCCACCCCAATTATCTCATGAAATAAAGAAAATTTCAGTCAAATTTGCCCATGAGACGAATGCTAACAGTGCTAATTAAATGATGACCAAGTAAAGCACAAGCCACTAACTGTTGACAATCCTGATGACTCTCCACGGAAGCAATGACAACACTAACAGTGCTAATTAAATGATGACCAAGTAAAGCACAAGCCACTAACTGTTGACAATCCTAATGACTCTCCATGGCAGCAATGACAACACTAACAGTGCTAATTAAATAATGACCAAGTAAAGCACAAGCCACTAACTGTTGACAATCATGATGACTCTCCACGGAAGCAATGACAACACTAACAGTGCTAATTAAATGATGACCAAGTAAAGCACAAGCCACTAACTGTTGACAATCCTGATGACTCTCCACGGAAGCAATGACAACACTAACAGTGCTAATTAAATGATGA
>JAGGCT020001124.1:0-20000 GCA_017654935.2 Phymorhynchus buccinoides
CGCTCTCTCTCTCTCTCTGTCTAACCTCTAACACTGGTCACTTTGGCCTAATTTTACCGTTTGAATGCTAATTAGTGTATTAGGAGCTCATTTGAACAATTGTTGATGTGGTTGACCAGTGGTCAGTGTCACTGACCAGTGGTCACTTTGGCCTATTTTCACTGTTTGACTGCAAATTAGTGTATTAGGAGTTCAAATGAACAATTTTTGATGTGGCTGACCAGTGGTCAGTGTCACTGTCCAGTGGTCAATTTGGCCTATTTTCACTGTTTGACTGCAAATTAGTGCATTAGGAGTTCAATGAACAAAGTTTGATGTGGTTGACCAGTGGTCAGTGTCACTGACCAGTGGTCACTTTGGCCTATTTTCACTGTTTGACTGCAAATTAGTGCATTAGGAGTTCAAATGAACAAAGTTTGATGTGGTTGACCAGTGGTCAGTGTCACTGACCAGTGGTCACTTTGGCCTATTTTCACTGTTTGACTGCAAATTAGTGTATTAGGAGTTCAAATGAATTTTTTTTTGATGTGGTTGACCAGTGGTCAGTGTCACTGACCAGTGGTCACTTTGGCCTATTTTTACTGTTTGACAGCTAATTAGTGTGTTAGGAGTTCAAATGAACAATTTTTAAGGTGGTTGACCACTGGTCAGTGACACTGACCACTGGTCAACCACATCAAACCTTGTTCATTTGAACTCCTAATACACTAATTTGCAGTCAAACAGTGAAAATAGGCCAAAGTGACCACTGGTCAGTGACACTGACCACTGGTCAACCACATCAACAATTGTTCAAATGAGCTCCTAATACACTAATTAGCATTCAAACGGTAAAATTAGGCAAAAGTGACCAGTGTCAGAGGTTAGACAGAGAGAGAGAGGGGGGGGGGGAGAGAGAGAGAGAGGAGAGAGAGAGAGAGAGAGAGAGAGAGAGAGAGAGAGAGAGAGAGAGAGAGAGAGAGAGAGAGAGAGGAGAGAGAGAGAGAGAGAGAGAGAGAGAGAGAGAGAGAGAGAGAGAGAGAGAGAGAGAGAGAGAGAGAGAGAGAGAGAGAGAGAGAGAGAGAGAGAGAGAGAGAGAGAGGACATAATTTCCCACAGGAATCATTTCACTAGATAGTCGTAAAGCCAAGCTACTATATGATGAAAACCTTAGTATTACTACTAACCCATGAAAAGACTACTATTATTTTCATCAGTTAGTAGTAATACTACTAACTGCTGAAAATAATAGTAGTCTTTTCATGGGTTAGTAGTATTAGTAAGGTTTTCATCAGATAGTAGCTTGACAAACGTGTGTGTGTGTGTGTGTGAGTGTGTGTGTGTGTGTGTGTGAGCCTTTACCGAATTGTTGTGTGCCAAGCTTTGTAATAATTAAGCTTATGCATGTACCGAATATGTGCAGACTTTCTCCACTCTTCAGGAAAATGAGAGAACGTTCCGGGCTTTCGTCGTCTGCTGTCGATCATCGTTTTCAGCCAATGGCAGCCAATGCTGCGTACGTTGCTAAAAATATCAACCAATCACTTTTTATCGGGAATTCTTGCAGCCTTGTTATGGGCTATATTTAGTATTCCAGAACCATCGGCTGCTTTCATGAAAGTTCTTGAAAGCTGTACATGTGGCTTTAAAATACCGACCCCAAACTTCAGCCGGCAAAAACCTGAAACTACAGAGACGAAGACAGATCGGTAGAAGTTACGAAGGAGAAACGGAACTGCGAACTACAACTGAACCAAAAACTGTTTTTCTACGCGTAACGCACAACGTTTCTGGATACAGAGATTGTTTTCCAGTGCCCAAGTGCTCATTTTAAATTATCATAAGCTAAGCCAGCCATTTAACAAGGCAGACTGTTCTGATCTGACATTTTTCGAGGTAATAGAGGAGAGTGCTAGCAAAAACATGTCTGAGCACAGCAACCAAGGTCCTGCCATCGGCATCGACCTGGGCACCACCTACTCCTGTGTGGGGGTGTTCCGGCACGGGCAGGTGGAGATCATCGCCAACGACCAGGGGCAGAGAACCACGCCCAGCTACGTGGCCTTCACGGACACTGAACGCCTGGTGGGGGACGCCGCCAAGAACCAGGCCGCCATGAACCCCCAGAACACCGTGTTTGACGCCAAGCGCCTCATCGGGCGCCGTTTCACCGACAGCAGCGTGCAGCAGGACATGCAGCACTGGCCCTTCAAGGTGGTGGACGACAGCGGGAAGCCCAAGCTGCGGGTGGAGTACAAGGGGGAGAGCAAGACCCTGGCGCCCGAGGAGGTCAGCTCCATGGTGCTGGTCAAGATGAAGGAGACGGCCGAGGCCTACCTGGGCCAGAAGGTGACCCGGGCCGTCATCACCGTGCCGGCCTACTTCAGCGACGCCCAGCGCCAGGCCACCAAGGACGCCGGAGCCATCGCGGGGCTGAACGTGCTGAGGATCATCAACGAACCCACTGCCGCTGCCCTGGCTTACGGCCTGGACAAGAACGTGGGCAAGGACAGCGACAAGAACATCCTCATCTTCGACCTGGGAGGGGGCACCTTCGATGTCTCCATCCTCACCATCTCTGAGGGGTCCCTGTTCGAAGTCAAAGCCACGGCCGGTGATACGCATCTTGGAGGTGAAGACTTTGATAACCGCATTGTGCAGCACTTGACCCAAGAGTTCCAGCGCAAATACAAGAAGGACATTAGCAAGAATGCCAGGGCTCTGAGGAGGCTTCGCACAGCCTGTGAGCGGGCCAAACGCACCCTATCCAACAGTGCCGAGGCCAGCGTGGAGATCGACTCTCTGTGCGAAGGCGTCGACTTCTACACCCGCCTGACCAGGGCCAGGTTTGAGGAGCTGTGCGCTGACCTGTTCCGCAGCACTCTGCAGCCCGTGGAGCAGGCCCTGAGGGACGCCAAGATGGACAAACGCCAGATCCACGAGGTGGTGCTGGTGGGAGGTTCCACCCGGATCCCCCGCATCCAGAAGACGCTGCAGGAGTTCATGGGCGGCAAGGAGCTGAACAAGTCCATCCACCCTGACGAGGCCGTGGCCTACGGAGCGGCGGTACAGGCCGCCGTGCTGAGCGGGGACCAGAGCGAAGCCATCAAGGACGTGCTGCTGGTGGACGTGGCTCCACTCTCCCTGGGCATCGAGACAGCCGGCGGAGTCATGGCCAAGCTGGTGGAGAGGAACACCACCATCCCCACCAAGACCTCCCAGACGTTCACCACCTACTCCGACAACCAGCCGGCCGTCAGCATCCAGGTGTACGAAGGGGAGCGCGCCTTGACCAGAGACAACAACTTGCTGGGCCGCTTTGAGCTCACCGGCATCCCTCCCGCCCCTCGAGGAGTCCCTCAGATCGAAGTCTCCTTCGACATCGACGCCAACGGCATCATGAAGGTGACCGCCCAGGACAAGAGCACGGGCAAGTCGTCCAACGTGACCATCAAGAACGACAAGGACCGGCTCAGCAAGGAGGACATTGACCGCATGGTCAGCGAAGCCGATAAGTTCAGGGAGGCGGACGAGAAACAGCGGCAGCGGGTGGAGTCCCGCAACAAGCTGGAGTCCTACGTGTTCTCCATCCGCCAGGCTCTGGGGGACGCCGGGGACAAGCTGAGCTCGGAGGACAAGGACTCGGTCAGCAAGGCGTGTGAGGACACCCTGACCTGGCTGGACGGCAACGCCCTGGCCGACCAGGAGGAGTACGACCACAAGCTGCAAGAACTGCAGCAGCTGTGCTCGCCCCTCATGGCCAAGATCCACGCCGCAGGGGCCGGCTCCACCTCTTCAGCCTCCCAGGGAGCTAGCGGCGGCAAGGGCCCCACTGTTGAAGAGGTGGACTGAACTGTTAATATTATGCCTGGTCGTTCTGTGGAAGAATAAGAGCCTATTCTGTGATGACCCGTCCACGATAGACTGCCGGCTTCGAGTAAATAAGGTCCCAAACTGACGAACTTTATTGGAAAGACTTGTACAGACGACGAAAATGGTGTTTTACGTCCTCTTGGTCTGAATCAGACACATATGGGACATTTGTAAATACAAATATGGTGGGAACAATACTGGAGGAAATGCCCGGAGGCAGTACAAAACCAGTAAAGTCCCGATTTTTTTAATATTAATACAGATAGGTGTAACGGTAACCACGCCTCAGTTAAACCTCATCGGCTATGGCACCGCTACTGATATTTGTACAGAGTTCATTTCTTGTAATTTAAAGGCGTAGTATAATGACAACCAACTTGTTAATTAAACGCAAAAGTTTGAAAATCTTAAAAAAAAGGTTTTAAAACAGCCGTGCGTTGTCCAATTTTAAAATCAAACAGCTCTACGTTTTGTGTTTGTTTGTTTGTTTTTTGCTATTCTCGTTGTTTGTTTTTAAATATGTGAACCAGACTGTACAGAAAAATGTATAATTATTTTTATAGTTTGTTAAAACTACACTGAACGTAGCTACATTGTCTTAGTGTAGAAAATAAATCTGAAAGGAAAAAAAATGTACTCTTGTGGGTTTTTTGTGTAGCCTGTGTTGTGTTATGTTATGTACCCGTACTCATATCATTTGTGTCCGCCTCTATTCTGCTTCTGTTGTGTCTGTTTCACTCGTTAGTTATCATTTCATTCCTCAGCATGTATGCGCGCGCATGTGACATGTGGTTTGGCTGATTGCTCTCTCTCTCTCTCTCTCTCTCTCTCTCTCTCTCTCTCTCTCTCTCTCTCTCTCTCTCTCTCTCTCTCTCTCTCTCTCTCTCTCTCTCTCTCTCTCTCTCTCCCTCTCTCTCTCTCTCTCTCTCTCTCTCTCTCTCTCTCTCTCTCTCTCTCTCTCTCTCTCTCTCTCTCTCTCTCTCTCTCTCTCTCTCTCTCTCTCTCAGATCTCTCGATCTCAATCTCTCCCTCCCCCCCCCCCCCCCCCCCCCCTCTCTCTCTCTCTCTCTCTCTCTCTCTCTCTCTCTCTCTCTCTCTCTCTCTCTCTCTCTCTCTCTCTCTCTCTCTCTCTCTATCTGTGTCTCTCACTCTGTCTCTCTCTCTGTCTCTCTCTCTCTCTGTGTCTCTCTCTCTCTCTCTCTCTCTCTCTCTCTCTCTCTCTCTCTCTCTCTCTCTCTCTCTCTCTCTCTCTCTCTCTCTCTCTCTCTCTCTCTCTCTCTTCTGTGTCTCCCTCTCTCTCTCTCTCTGTCTCTCTCTCTCTCTCTCTCTCTCTCTCTCTCTCTCTCTCTCTCTCTCTCTCTCTCTCTCTCTCTCTCTCTCTCTCTCTCTCTCTCTCTCTCTCTCTCTCTCTCTCTCCACGCGTGGCCTGCGCCTCTCCCCTCCGTGTTCCTTGATCTTTCTTCAACCGATTTGACTCTGACTAGGCCCCTAACAGATTTGTTTTTACTCTATCTCTCTCTTTCCACTGTTTTTTTCCCTGATGTACATAAAACACACGGTGTCACAAGAACTTACACAATTATATTGTATGTAGTACTACATGTCGCTGGCAGACGCTCAACACAGACGCACAGCTCACACATGCATGCACGCACGCATGTTTTCCCGCCCACACATGCAAGCGCTGCGCACGCACGCACACACACACACACACACACACACACACACACACACACACACACACACACACACACACACACACACACACACACCCCATCAACAAAGACACACGAACATGCACGTACACGCGTTGTGCATGTACTCACAATCATACAGCATCTTACATACGTTCACACACACATGTTCACATATACACACGAGCGCGCGCGCAGACACACACACGTACACACACACACATACACACTCTCATAACAAGACCTTTCTTAAAACTCATACAAGACCTTTCTTGAAACTCGCGAGGCAACGACTGATCTTTCACGTAATCAAGGGAAATAATCATTGAACGATTCAAGGAAGAACCTTTGACCACGCTTCTTTCCCTTGGTCTAAGCCAACATCAGTGAGTGCTGCTGCCAATGAAGTTTAGCTCGAACGGAGCTTTCTTCTGGCGGTTTGGGGGTGTAGAACATAGCAAACACTCGGGAGTTTCATCTATATCAGTATTGGTTAATGGTCAGCCTATGGCGATATTTTTCACACCAGAGGGCAGTCAACGCACTAGGGGCTTATCACGCGATTTTCTTACTTGGGCGTAGTGAGAGAGAGAGTGATGGTAGGACCACTCACTGTCTCTCTCTCTTTCTTTATCCCCAACTAATAATATAGAGAGGATTAGCCCCACACGAGCGTCATGCCCTCTGGCGTGAGAAAAATCGCACTAAGTCTCTCATTGGGAAACGCACAGTACATGTAATTATCAATGAGAGTGAGGCTAATTGTTTTATATACTAGGCCCCTTTCAGTGTCTTTGACTAGGCCTTCTAATTTTGATTTTCTACAGCAGTAGAATCATTATAGAGCCTAGCTCAGCCTTTCAAGTTTCTGAATGACTATAACTGTCAAGCTCAGAATCACACATTTGCACCCCCCCCCCACCCACCCCCGTGGGGATACTACCTTCTGAATAGATCCCCCGCTATGCTTGTAGCTTCCTCTAATCTGTCACTCTCTTTGACTCTGCCTTTTCCCTTTGCTTACTGTCATCTACTATCTTTCTGCCTTACCGGTCCATTCTCCTGCTGCTTTTTTTTTTTTTTTTTTCCTCCAAGAAACATTTTCAAAAAGATTCCCTCCAGCCGAAGTCGGACTTGCTGGGCCTAACTATTAATTTTCTTAGGCGCCTAACGGCAGCATGACGCATCTGCGCTCATGATTGACAGGAAACTGAGCGATCGAAGAAGAAGAAGAAGAAGAAGAAGAAGAAGAAGAAGAAGAAGAAGAGCATTTGCACTAACTCCTAGGACTAATGCATGCTGCAGCCTTTGGAATTAGTTAACCTTTGGGATCACACCCAGTGTGAACATTCTTATGACCAATAGAGTAGACATCCGTACAATAAATAAATTTCATCCTGTCTTTTCAGAATAGCATTTGCCTCCTCTGTTAGCTGGAAATCAACGAAGGCCTATCCTGGTAGAATAAGCTAAAATTATGGCACAGAGTCACATTTCTCTCCCTTTTTCTTTTCTTTCTTAGGGGTTGGGTGGGTGGGTGTGTTGACCGGAACACATGTAACCCCCCCCCCCCTCCCAAATCCGCCTCTGGGCCTCATGGTATGTAGTGATGGTGGGTGGCTATGGGGGAACCGAGTCTTTTGTATGCCTAGTTCTGCAACACATCATGATAATAAAGCGCTTTGGGATAATTTGAGGTAAAGCGCTATATAATTTTTTTATTATATTATTATTATTATTATTATTATTATTATTATTATTATGATGATGATGATGATGATGATTATTATTATTATTATATGATTAGCATTATTATTATTAGTATTATAATTAGCATGCGATGCTGGCAAGCAATGGGGATTATTCAAGGCACCATCACTTCACCTCAATGATTATTCCTCGTCAATTTTATGCAAACTAATACCGCCCTCTCCAAGAGAGCTTCTCTGCGTCCTCACTTTTGCTTCCTTAGCGAATCCACCCTATCAGAATTTCCAATGTGATTGACAGAAACAGGTTGGGAGGTTCTTACCACTGAACCAGACAATTTTGTCTGTGTACGTTTTATTTCTTTAAGATAGGGCTTTATATAAGTTCTCAAAAAAACGTGTTTTTTAACGTTAAATACGTAATCATAAAAAAATCGGGACTTTCCTGGAGTTGCACTGCCTCCGCATTGCCTCCAGGATCGTTCCCACCAACTTTATATCTACTAATGTCCCATATGTGTCTGTTTCAGACCGGAGGACGTTAAACGGATTTTCACCATATACGTTCTCTTGTTGCCCTATCTAATGAATCTTATGTCCCATATGTGCCTTCCCAGGTCGAGAGGACGTAAAATTCCAAATTTACTACTATCTAATGAATCTGCATCAACTTGTAGCGGTGCCATAGCCGATGAGGTTTACCCGGGGCGTGGTTACCGCTACACCTATCTGTATTAATTTTAAAAAATCGGGACTTTACTGGTTTCGTACTGCCTCCGGGCATTGCCTCCAGTATTGTTCCCACCATATTTGTATTTACAAATGTCCCATATGTGTCTGATTCAGACCAAGAGGACGTAAAACACCATTTTCTTCTTCTGTCTAATGAATATTGGGCTTTGTTTTTGTGATTTTCAATTTTTTTTTATTTTTTTTTAATTTAAACCAACGAGCGCTAATGCCAGTAATGGTGATGAATGAGGCTTTAGATCCCTGCCACGCACTGCCTATCTGGGGCTAATGGTGAATTTATCCCCCTTTCTGATAGGTGGCGCAATAGAAGGCATTTGGTCAGTGACGGCAAGCTCACTCTCTCTGTGTCGCGAGAACGTGGCGAAAATAGATTATGCCTCCTATTTGATCAAGGGATATAAAATAAGCCACGAGATTAATCTCCCATAGATTCACCAGAAAAGCTAATTAAAATGCAGTGAAATAAAATTCTCAACATGTTTCCCTTGACCAAAGACCTTTCATGGAAGGTATTTGCCTTGACTACACTCGAGAGTCTGAGAGCCTAGCTTTATCGTCGCGACAAAGCGTCCAGGGAGAATACTCTTGAAGGAAAACGACAAGAGTCGAGGAGGAATGCTTAGAGTTTTGTCCCTTTTTCAATTTCAGTTGGGATTCGTTATTGGTTATTATGGTTAAGCCAGGGATTTCATGCAGTTAGGCCAAGGCGACAGGAAAATTGGTTGTGAATCTGCGAGTGTTAAAACAAACAAGAAGTATGTGTGTGTGTGTGTGTGTGTGTGTGTGTGTGTGTGTGTGTGTGTGTGTGTGTGTGTGTGTGTGTGTGTGTGTGTGTGTGTGTGTGTGTGTGTGTGTGTGTGTGTGTGTGTGTGTGTGTGTGTGTGTGTGTGTGTGTGTGTGTGTGTGTGAGAGAGAGAGAGAGAGAGAGAGAGAGAGAGAGAGAGAGAGAGAGAGAGAGAGAGAGAGAGAGAGAGAGAGAGAGAGAGAGAGAGAGAGAGAGAGAGAGAGAGAGAGAGAGAGAGAGAGAGAGAGAGAGAGACTTTGAAAAGTGTTTGTGCCATTTTACCTCGGTTGCATACATTGATGCAAAACATTTTCACTAGCTAGGGCCTATACTACGGTTTGAAATGCTTACGTAAAAAAAGAGCTTGTAGGCTAAGCTGTGTTGAGAGAGAGAGAGAGAGAGAGAGAGAGAGAGAGAGAGAGAGAGAGAGAGAGAGAGAGAGAGAGAGAGGGGGGGGGGGGGGGGGGGGGGCAGAAACCGTAGGGGGCAGAAAACCGTGTCATTTTAAACTCTGCGAGGAGAGACAAAGAGAGGTAGCATTTGATTAGCATCTTTTGTAGAAATATATTCACTGGCTTAAACTTAATTAAGTGAAGGGGACACATTAAAAAACCAACGGAAAGCCAGTTTTAAAAAGACAGTTAAAGATAAACATGATGAATCTTAATGTTTCGAACCATTCAACTTCAGTTGCCCTTCTAAATTCTGAAAGAGACAAAGGGCAATGAATCTAAGGGAGACAAATCGAAGGGTGCTTTAAAAAACGCATGCAGACGACATGATAATTCGCTGTGGGCCCATACGAATGATCTGTATTTCAACGCAAAGCACGTAACTGTTCCTTGCTTTCTTTCATATTTTCGGCCCGTGAAGTATTCCAGCGGAAATCGCTCTCATGCTCGAGGTTGCGCTCTTCTGGTTTTGAGGAGAGGATGTCGGAAATAGAATGTTGTCGAAGTTTTTGGATGACCGGTGTCATTGAGACGTGTGCATGAATGAATGGAACGAGTCTGGTTTTCTCTCTCACTTAATTGCCTTACGTGATTTGATTGTGGTAACCCCGGTATGATCGATTGGCCTAACCATGAGGGGTGCGTCTTAAACAGTTAACACGCGTAGTAACATGTAAATTAGCATAAACAGCCAATCGTATTGGCAGTTTCTTCTAATTTACATGCTAAGATTAAGATTAAAATGATAGCCCCGTCGACAACAAAGGCCATGTCAGGGCTGTCACCACGTTAACAATCTTACCACGTATTAAGGTAAAAACAAAATCAAAGTTTTTGTTGTTAAAAACTTTTGTTAAATTAATCAAACAAACTTAGCAAGTAAAAACATGACACGTCAAGAACATTTACATGTTACTACCCGTGTTACATGTAAATTAGCATCAGTAAACAGTGTGTGTCGTTTTTGTTTGTATAGTTTTCTTCTTCTAATTTACATGTTATTACCAAGACGCATTCATGATTATTGTACCCGCTGCACTAAAAATTGTGATAGTTGTAGATCAACCGGGATCAATTTTAAAATCTTTTATTATAATTATACAGTGTAGATCATCATTTTATTATTGTCTTAGGAAATCACACATGTGGAAGTTCTGAGCAGCGTCCTTTTTTCCCCCTTTTACTTCACACACATAAATCTTTTGTTAATTAAGTTCTTTTTGTTTTGTTTTTTGTTTTTTGTTTGCTTGCATGCTTCTTCTTTCTTCTTCTTCTTCTTCTTCTTCTTCTTCTTCTTCTTCTTCTTCTTCTATCTTTTGCCCTTTTAAATATTTTCATATCTGATTTCATCGTGCAAGATCTTTTCAATACTGAATTTTCAAAAAACGACAACAGCCAAAAAACCACCAACAACAACAACAACCGAGGAAAAGGTCATAGCACACAAAAATACAACAACCCGAAGAGAAGTAAGAAAAGGGAACAAAAAGGATGAAATAAAAAGAGATAAGAGGAACGGACGGATAATTAGCTGAATATAAATCGTAGAATCAAGAATTAAAGAAAGACAGATAGACAAGCAAGCAAACAGACCAAGGAATAGAAAGCGCAAACGAAGCATACAAGTAGAAAGACAGAAGCAGTCGAATAGAACAAAACAACACCGAGAAAAAGAGGGGGGAAATCTCTCTCTTTGTCTGTCTCTCTCTCTCTCTCTCTCTCTCTCTCTCTCTCTCTCTCTCTCTCTCTCTCTCTCTCTCTCTCTCTCTCTCTCTCTCTTCTCTCCCCCCCCCCCCCTCTCTCTCTCTCTCTCTCTCTCTCTCTCTCTCTCTCTCTCTCTCTCTCTCTCTCTCTCTCTCTCACACACACGCGCGCGCGCACGCACGCACGCACGCACGCACGCACGCACGCACGCACGCACGCACGCACACATGCATGCGAAGTCGAAAGTAAATACGTAGGCCTATATTATGCATTCACTGAATAAACGAACAAACGAAGGAAAAAATACTATTTTTAACAAAATATTGGGGGATAAGAATAAGCTCTAGGCTTGCTTGCATCTCGCCCTCAGCCCTGATGAGAGAGAGAGAGAGAGAGAGAGAGAGAGAGAGAGAGAGAGAGAGAGAGAGAGAGAGAGAGAGAGAGAGAGAGAGAGAGAGAGAGAGAGAGAGAGAGAGAGAGAGAGAGAGGGAGAGAGAGAGAGAGAGAGAGAGAGAGAGAGAGAGAGAGAGAGAGAGAGAGAGAGAACTTGAAAAAACTTGAAAACTAAAACTTTATTTTCCAAGGATATAGATTTTAGGCAACGCCTATTCTTCCAATCTGAGAGAGAGAGAGAGAGAGAGAGAGAGAGAGAGAGAGAGAGAGAGAGAGAGAGAGAGAGAGAGAGAGAGAGAGAGAGAGAGAGAGAGAGAGAGAGAGAGAGAGAGGTAAGGGGGGGGGGATCAGGGTATAGGTTGAATACTGCTGGTTTTACCCATTGCTTCCGTTACCCATCCACACCCCCTTTGTCTCCCCTCCTTTCACCCCTACCTCTTTTCACCCCCCCACCCCCACCCCCTTCAGGATCTTTCACAGAACAGCGACCACGTTTTATTTAGTTAGATCAGACTGCATAAACACAGGCTTCCCCATCTACACTAGCATTCCCATTGGCAAATGTTAAGAAGAAACCCCTCCTCTGCCCCCTTTCATTCACACCAGGCTGTTCCGTCGACCGCTGTCACATTCTCAGATTACTGTGGTCTCAATTTACGTGCTTAACGTACTATCAACTTTTATTTTGTGTGTGTATTTGACACTAAGCCTTTTCCTAACCCTATTCCTAACCCTAAGGGAATGCGACAGCGGTTTGAGTCAGAGGTTAGGGTTAGGGTTAGGAATAGGGTTTGGGATAGGGTTAGGGATAGGTTTAGGGTCAGTTTAGTGTCAGCGGTAATCTGAGAATGCGACAGCGGTCGACGGAACAGCCTGAAATGAATGGAAGGGGGCAGAGGAGGGGGCTTTTCTTAACATTTGCCTTCCATTAATTATAATCCTCCACCATGCCCCCCCCCCCCCCCCACCCCCTCACCCTCCAAGACAGGTGGTCCATGTCTGCTCACACCTTGATCGTAACCGCTTGTGTTTTCTTCTACCCCTTCCTCCCCTTCACCCCATACTCTAGGGAGTCATGTCGATATGCCCACGCCTTGTTGCATCCACGCGTCGATGCGCCCATGTGTCTTTGTGCCCGCGTGTCGTTATGCCCACGTGTCACAATGACATGCGATCGGAACTGCAAGAGGTCACAACGAGTCTATAGGGCACAACATGGGGGCACAACGGCTTATGGGGATACACAATGACATGGGGTCACAACTACACGGGGGCGCAACAACGCGGGGGCACAATGATAAGTGGTCACAACAAGGCGTGCGGTATGGAATTCTGATCGCTTCTCGGCCTTTTGGCTAAGACAGTGATTCAGGAACATAAATTTTTGTTTATACCGTGGTTGGTCTGTTCAGCCCGTCGTACATGGCGAAAGCCGATACGCGACGTTAAACTGAACTGCGTGCGGACAACGACACTCGGGCACAACGACGGGGCACAACGACACGTGGGCACAACGACACGTCATTAGGGGCACAACGACACGTCATTAGGGGCACAACGACGGGGCACAACGACACGTGGGCACAACGACACGTCATTAGGGGCACAACGACACGTCATTAGGGGCACAACGACACGTCATTAGGGGCACAACGACACGTCATTAGGGGCACAACGACACGTCATTAGGGGCACAACGATACGTGGGAATAACGACACGTGGGCATAACGGCATGTAGCCGCCTCTAGTCAACTGTTTCCTCTCAGATTCTTCATGTATACCCTCACCCCCCACCCCCCTTGCCCAACCCTCTCCAATAACGCAATTTTAATTTTCTATGTAGTAATAGCAAGGAGCTTACTGGAGCGTCTTTGGTAATAGTGCTGTATACTGTATGCTATACAATCCCCAGGTGTTTCTTGCAACGCTGGTGTGAAAAAACCCCGGACAGCCTAATTAGTTATAGTGAGAATGTTAAATTACCTCTCCTAATGCGTCATACTGTGTGTGTGTGTGTGTGTGTGTGTGTGTGTGTGTGTGTGTGTGTGTGTGTGTAGGTGTGTGCGCACGCGTGCGCGCGTGTGTGTGTTCGTGAGCGTGCGCGTGTGTAGTGTGTGTGTGTGCGTGCGCAAGCACGCGTGCGTGTATGTCCATGTGTGTGTGTGTGTGTGTGTGTGTGTGTGTGTGTGTTTACACATTGTGCGAGGTAGGTCTACACACCCATGCTAAAAGCGCACAAAAGCTGTGATTCAATTAAAATGAACGTCTACATACACATCCTCTAGTGGGAAGAGTGTTGTTGACTATTTTCTAGTGCCTAGTTCTTTATGTAGCCCCACATGATGTTTGTACAGGAACGTATTGATTCCAGCATATATGCCCATAGCATGTTTTGTCTGTTGCACACAGAAATCTGTTCCTCCTGACAGCTACGATTCCTTTCATAAACTTGCTTGGTCAGAGGATTTGCGCAAAACGTATCTTAGTAACCTTGATTTGCCTGAAGATGTTGGTGTACTGATGACGCTGGTCTTTTTGTTGATTCTGATGTAGGTACATTTTCTAGGGAAGCGTCTTTTTGAGTCAAATTTCACTTTGTCTAAACTCATTCGGTCTAAAAAACAGAATCTGGTTCAGTGAGCCTAAGTTCACTTGGTCTAAAATCTTATGTAGTTCATTTGGTCTACATCAGATTCGAGAGAGAGAGAGAGAGAGAGAGAGAGAGAGGGGGGGGGGGGGGGGAGGGAGGGGGTAGACTTCGCCGGCGGCAACATCAAAGGTTATAGACAATGTGAACTCAGACTCAAAGAACCCTACCCTTTTCTAGTATGCTATTTTCAGCTGCTTTAGCTTTAAAAAAAAAAAAAAAAAAAAAAAAAGGAGGGAAAAATAAGAACAAGAATGAATGATATGGTGAAGAATGTCCACACATGAACAAAGTTACTAGGTTTGCTCTCCGTATTCCTTTGCGATCCAACTCTACACCTGACAGAGAATCGTACTGTAGCACACGTAAAAAGTACCAAGAAATGTTGTCAGGCAAGGACGCTGAATATCATAAACGTAAATCCAGAGATGAACTTCTTAATAACGTAAATGACTCTAGTAAGTTTTGGGGATTTATAAAGACATTTTCAAAAACGTGTATGCAGATAGGCAATATTTCTATAGAAAATTAGGTTAGGCACTTCAAAGACCCACCAGATCACGTGTCAAAATCACGGGT
Organism: Phymorhynchus buccinoides; assembly: GCA_017654935.2. NCBI lineage: Eukaryota > Metazoa > Mollusca > Gastropoda > Neogastropoda > Raphitomidae > Phymorhynchus > Phymorhynchus buccinoides. Next base: position 14,569 of record JAGGCT020001124.1, read on the forward strand.
TTCACGTGTTTTCCCTCTTATAGATATACATAAATCTTGTTTTGACCAGGTCTGACTCCCATATAAATGCCCCAAAATTCAAACCGAAACATCATTTTAAAGAGCAGCCTCAATTTGAAGTTGGGGACATTTGTATGTGGGTCACAGGTACCCAGAAAAAAACAAGGGGCTTAATCGTGGTGCGTCAGTGTGTCTTTAAGAAAGTGCTTGGTGGTGGAGAAAATAATGCAGATGACAAAACGGGAGGCAACGTGTTGCCTGATCACGTAAATCAGGATATAGAGGATGATAACGACGATATCTCTAAAAATGAATTCTGATATTACTGAAGACAAAGTTAAAGAGGCCATTAACCCTTTCACCGCCAAAGTCGCATTTTAGCACCACAGTGATTTAACACCTATGTCACTAAAAGGCATCAAATTGGGGTCTATTATCCAAAGACCCTATTGTCTTAGTTTTGGGAAGTAAGGATAGGCCCTGTTTTATATATGTCACAGAAGAATCCACAATACTGCAGATGGATTTTGTTCTCTACCCAGGTAAATTTAATGGACATTTTTGGCTGAAATATGTCTGGCGGTGAAAGGGTTAAGCATCTTAAGAACTATAAAGCTGGAGGGCTTGATGGCATTATTCCCGAGCTTTTTAAGAGTGCAGTCACGTGTAACAGAATGATACTCTTTGGTTTAAACTTTTTTTATTTCTTCCTTATAACGTAACAAAATAATAAATATGAGAATAAAGGGCAGCAACAAGCCTTCGGCTTATATCGTGCCCGTACACATTACACAATTTAAAATTGATGAGACGGAACATAAACAGCACATAAACATTTTCCAAACATTTTCAATCAGTGATACTCTTTCTTGTTCCTTTATTTAACAGAATCCTTACAACTGGTCAATGCCCAAAGGCTTGTACTGAAGCTATTATCCACCCTATACATAAGAAAGGAAACATTAACGATCCGAACAATTACAGAGGCATCTCGTTATTAAACATTTCTGGTAAACTTTTCAGCTTTTTTTTTAATTAATAAAAGACTATTAACTTTTGAGGAAAAACGAGATATTTTAGGTGAAATTCAGGCTGGTTTTCGCAAAGATCACTTAACAATAGACCACATCTTTACACTATTCGCCATGATACAAAAGTACGTATTAAAAAGTAAAAAAACTGTATGTAGTATTCATTGACTTCAGGAAAGCCTTTGATTTTATTTCTCTCTAAGCTTTGGCCAATGGCTCCCCCCCACCTGCGTGCGCATCCAACGGAAGTGTCGCCATCTTAGTCAGATTTGTGTGTAAACAGCATCGATCTGACATTTTTCAAACAAAGTTACTAAGATGGCGGTCTCCCATAATATGGCACGCTCCTTGTGGCCGGATATGACGACACGTGGGTACCAGACATATTACGCAACGCAGAAATAAAAGGGAAAATATTAAACAGTCTACAACGTATGTATTCTACTGTTAACCCTTTCACCGCCAAAGTCGCATTTTAGCACCACAGTGGTTTAGCACCTATGTCACTAAAAGGCGGCGACAGACTATGTGGCTGCCTCATGTGATTCGATCAGGTCGTGACGTTTCACCTCATTTGCATACCATCTAACTCGATCAGTCTGACTCAGTCGGGCCCAGTCAGGTGACAGGGCCGAATAGGGCGGGTTCTAAATTTCACTGATCGAGTCTGATCGAGTCAGGTGGCTTGTGACCTCTTCTGTGCTGGAAACAAAATTTGGTCTATGTCACGACCTGATCGAGTCATATGAGGCAGCCACATAGTCTGTCGCCGCCTTAAAAGGCGTCCAATTGGGGTCTGTTATCCAAAGACCCTATTGTCTTAGTTTTGGGAAGTAAGGATAGACCTTATTTTATATATGTCACAGAAGAATCCCCAATACTGCAGATGGATTTTGTTCTCTACCCAGGTACATTTAATGGACATTTTTGGCTGAAATATGGCTGTCGGTGAAAGGGTTAAAGCGCGTATTCGTTGTGGAAACACACTGTCTGAGGCCATTAATTGTTGTCAAGGTTTGAAACAAGGAGAAATAACTAGTCCGATCTTATTCTCATTATTTATTAATGACTTGGCTCGTGATATAATTGACAACGGGAAACATGGCGTTCAACTTTTTCCAGACATGTTAGAACTTTTTATACCGCTTTTCGCCCACTACTTTGTCTTTACTTCAGATACTGTGTAAGGACTACAGAACCAGCTTAATGTACTGGCTCGTAAAGCAATGGAACTTGATCTCCAGATAAATCTTAGCAAATCGAATAGAGTAATTTATTACAGTGGAACCTCCCTTATAAGACTTCCCATAAGACTCCCCCCACATAAGACCTACTTCCCAGAGACATTTCCCTTCTTAGTAAGTATTAAAATTACCTGCCTTATAAGACCCCTCCCTTATAAGACCTCATTTTGGATGATTTTTACAGGCCTTATAAGGGAGGCTCCACTGTATTCAGAAATGGGGGGGGGGTGTAGCAAAGAAAGAAAAATGGTTTTATAATGGTTGAGAGAGAGAGAGAGAGAGAGAGAGAGAGAGAGAGAGAGAGAGAGAGAGAGAGAGAGAGAGACAACAGAAAACAAAACAAACAAAAAGATTCTAAGGAGTCTGGTGGTTTTAATTGATCAAGAGAAGTGAAGTGGTTTTTTTAGCAATGGGTTTCAATTAATCCCTAATTTAATTTGTTATGGAAGGAAAACACATTCTTCCTGCTTTGAAGACGGCCAATGCCCATTTTGCTTGAATGCAGTGGAAAAGGATGTTAGCACTCACAAAAGTGTTTGAGAACTTACGGAAGAACTGTTACTGTTAGTGTTAAAATTCACCCTTCAAAAGTTTGCAAAAGAAGCAGAAGCAGAAAGCAAAACAATGGTCAATCAATTAGACAAAACAACACAAAATAGACAACAACAACACCAACACCACCACCAACAACAACAACAACGATAATAAGCATCATTTTGGTATTGGTATTTGGTATATTCTAGTCACAGAGACTTATCTCTGTGAAATTCGGGCTACTCTCCCCCGGAGAGCGCGTCGCCGCAAGTGCAGCACCTACCCATTGTTTTGTTGTTGTTGTGGGGGTGTGTTTTTTTTTTTGGGGGGGGGGGGGCACACAGGGTGATGTGAGGAGGGGGGGGGGGGCACATTTGGAAAACCGAGCTATCAATTTGGCCATACCAGGCAGCGGGATTTCTCCCTGCTCTTACCGACCGATGATTTGCTCGTTTACATAATAAAGTAACAAGATTGAATAAGACACCATATGCATTAGGCTTTTTTGTTCGGGTCTGTCTGTCTACTTGGTTGTCTGCCTGCCTGCCTACTCGCCTCGTCGCCCTCTCTCTTTTTCCGTGGTCTAATAAGGGCGAGGAGGTAAAGTATTAGGGAGAAGCACTAACTGCTGGTTTATGTTCAGACAGAATCAGGCACCATTGCCATTCCACAGACGCCGCCATAGTCAGTAGACACCATTGGGGCCGTTAGACACTACTCACACACACCTCACACTTCCCTTCCCCTCCACCCCCCACTGCTTATCGATACATTCACGTCCGATAACCCATTCCCCAAATAGCGTAGAGTTACCTTCCTTGACGCCGCCAGCCCCGTTGCCATGACAGCCGGGGATGGTTTAAAGGGGGACAACTACTCTGCTATCCACAAAGTTGAGGTCGGCCTGCAGGGTCACTGCACACCACTGCTGAGAGAGAGAGAGAGAGAGAGAGAGAGAGAGAGGGAGGGGGGGGGGGGGGGGTTACAGATCCACCACTGGAATACAGGGCGCGAAAATGGCCGATAAAATGGCCGATACGTCTGCAGTCTACTTCTGATTGGAGCGTGCTGGAATGGCGGGCAGGCCGATGTTTATTGGAGCGGAGTAAGTACAGGGCGGGGTGATAGCACACCACCAGAGAGGTGAACCCGTCCCAGGGCGATAGCACGTGCAGCTTACTTACTTGGCTGTGGTGATGGTGGAGAGCAGGGGTGGTTGTGGGGGCGGAATAGAAAGAGGCAGGGTTAGTAGGAGAAGAAGGAGAAGATGGTCAAAATTACACCAAGTGTCGCCAGAAACTCTCTCTCTCTTGGCCACTGCAAGTAGGGTTAGGGGAAGACGGGGTAAAAAGCGCATGGGCGGGTAAGAAGCCCACCCCAATTATCTCATGAAATGAAGCAAATTTCAGTCTCATTTTGCCCATGAGACGAGCGTTAATGTCTAGCATTCGTCTCATGGGCAAATTTGACTGAAATTTTCTTTATTTCATGAGATAATTGGGGTGGGCTTCTTACCCGCCCATGCGCTTTTTACCCCGTCTTCCCCTGCTAATGCCCATGCCGATCATGTTGATCATGTCAATATCCAAAAGGGCATTTACTCTTGCAAAAGGCAGTAATTAAGTGGCCTCAAATAGGGTTATTGGCGAGTTATTCCCTTGTTTGGTCAGTACTCAACCATCTTCCCCCACCCACCAAGGGCATTCACTCTTGCAAAAGGTGTTCTTTGCAGTGGCCAATATATATAGAGTTTTTGGTGTCGCTTTGAGCATGGTCTCGGAATGGTAGACATTCCCGAACGGCAGGCCTAATGTTAATTCTTCCAGCCCTTGTACATTTCCAACATGTCATGAGTGGCACTGCATAGTTTGTCAGGATAAAGCGGGCGACAGACTATGCGACTGCCTCATATGACTCGATCAGGTTGTGACGTTGACCAAATTTTGTTTCCCGCACAGAAGAGGTCACACGCCATCTGACTCGATCAGTGAAATTTAGAACCCGCCCTATTCGGCCCTGTCACCTGACTGGGCCCGACTGAGTCAGACTGATCGAGCAGGATGGTATGCAAATGAGGTGAAACGTCACGACCTGATCGAGTCACATGAGGCAGTCATATAGTCTGTCGCCCGCTTAAGAGGGTATAGCTGGATGTCTGTCAGGACCACAAGACACTCTAGGCCGTAAGTACATCTGTCAGGGATCACGGTATTGACATCGTGAACAGGAGGATGTGAAGATAAAATCTTTAATGCTGGAGCAATTGGTAGAAGGGTGTGTTTAAGAGAGTGCCTGTAAGTAAAAAAGACACAAATCCAGAACATGTGAATGAACACTGACTTCATTTTCTGAGTTTTTAATCTGGGAAAATAAATCGATTTTGCTACCGCCGAGCTCACGGTGAGAGTGGATCAGAGAGATTCAAAACATTTAATAGAATGCTAACTGCATAGTCCAAGTTTCCCCCACTATGTCGGCTGTACAGTATAATAAAACAAAACCTTGTACTACGACCAGCCGCTGTGGCGTAGTAGTTAGCGTCGTGGACTACTGGCTGGGAGGTCACGGGTTCGAATCCCATCAGAGATGAGGGTTTTAATCGGTCCTGGACCGACTCCTACCC
>JAGGCT020001125.1:0-25000 GCA_017654935.2 Phymorhynchus buccinoides
AAAATAACGCTTTTCAACTGTCAAAAATTAAGTGTCAATTATGAAGAGGGTACTATAATTTTCAGAATGAAAACATGAACCTACCCACCAATTTCCATTACGATCACTGCAAAACTAAACAATAACCGTTTTTAACCGACAAAATGTTAAGTCATACTTTCCAAACTTGGGAGTTATGTTTGTTAAGGAAAAAAAGTACCTACAAAATTCTACGACATTCTGTGAAATAGTTTGGATGAAATTGGCAGAAAGGTGTTAAAAACAGAGAATAACTGCTATTTAACGGTTATTTTGTTAAGTTTTATTTCTGCAAAATAGTTTAAAACCATCACGGACCTAACATCCAAATATCATTAAAATCGGCTTTCTTGACTTTAACGTGGGACAGCCTCACAGACACACAGACAGACACGTCCTTCTTTGGCTCACTGTGCTGTGGGATACCAAGTCGCTTCGCTCCTGATAATAAACGGATATTTATATAGCGCTTTTTATCGAGCACAAAACGCTTTGCAATCAGCATTTAAACACACACGCACGCTGACACACACACATGCACGTGCGTCTGGATCTGGATTTGTACGTCGAGGGAGCCTATGAAAGCTATAAACTCGACGGAAATTGTGAGAGCGCAATGAGAGTTTGAACCTAATGATTTTTGATTTTTTTAAACTGTCTGGTGGTATTGACAGTACATGTATATATTACAGTTGGCTATAGGCTTTTTCGTAGTATCCAGGCTGAACCAATCCGGCTAGCGAAGCGCTCACCGGGGACGAACCCCGACCGGCACATGGATGCACTTAATGCATAACACTTAACAGACAGATTTAAGAGCATGGAAAATTATCTTGGCACGCTGCGGATCAGGCTGTGGTGACTCAAGCGCACACAAAATCATTAGAAGCTTGCATCACTCACATCACATGCCTGTTTTATGCATGGTACATCATAATTTTTCTTTTTTCTTCTTCATACTTCTGATTAGAATCATGTTATAAAACAATATGAGTGGATTCTACGTGCCCCAAATTTAAAGTTCAGTTCATCGTTGATTTAGAGTTTCCTGTTTGCGATATTTTTGTCATAAAAAAAAAAGCAAAAAATAGCGTCACTCACATCACAGCATTACACCGCGCACTAACCTGAACAGTACCGTGGATCCTCCCTTATAAGACCTCCCATTATAAGACTCCCTCCCACATAAGACCTACTTAATGTGATATTTAATGATTTCCCAATGTATGTTAATGTACTATTGTGTTGATGCTTGTTTGTCTGCACGCCTTATGTAAATGTATTGAGGTTGTTTTTTGGTGATGGTGGTGCGTGTGGGGGAGGTGCGTACACGCGTGCGTGCATATTTCTGTGTGAAGAAAATATTAGGTTTTGATGTTTAATTATTTCTTCAATTCATATTAATGTACTGACGTGTTGATCCTTGTTTGTCTGCGTGTGAATATATATTGCTATATTTGATGTTTATATATGTGTTTATGCCTACGGATGTACTGTATTAGCCTCTTCAGTGCCGCCTATTAGCTGCGCATTCGCCGCCGGTTTGCCGCGCGATTTTTGAATGCGGTAAAATTGCTACATAGCAGCGACGTATATATACACGTCAGTGGCAAGTACTGAAGCGCTATAGAGGATGTATATATACGTCATCGGCACTGAAGAGGTTAATGCTAGTATTAATTGTAGCTTTTGTGTATTTAGTGATGCTTATTTATGTATCTTATTTCAATCATTTGTAAAGAGCTCCAGTTTTACTGAGAGGTGTTGCCCTTCTTTGTAAGTATTAAAATTACCTCCCTTCAAAGACCCCTCCCCTATAAGACCTCATTTTGGATGATTTTTGAAGGTCTTATAAGGGAGGTTCCACTGTACTAGGAATGTATTGTAGTCATCAAAAATGTTTCTAACATGTCTATAGCAGAAGTATTTTATGTGGAGTTTTTCTGTGTGTTCACATTTTTTCAAAAGTGTTTTTCTTTAAAGCTGGGGATTTACTTTGGAAACCGTCATCCAAGCATTTGTCAGGACTCAATCTCCATTCACACGCATTTTCACACTGACTAATTAATACATAAACAAGAGTTAACCCTTTCGCCGCCAGCCATTTCTCAGCAAATAAATTCCATTATACTTAACCTGGTAGGGAAAAAATAATCATCTTCAATATTGGGGATTCCTCTGTGACATGCATCAAGTAAAGCCTATTCTTACCTCCCCAAGTTAAGAAAATAGGATCTTTGAATAACAGACCCTAGTTTGATGCCTTGTACTGACATGGGTGTTAAATCATTGTGGTGCAAGAATGCGACGTTGGCGGCGAAAGGGTTAAACAACTGTATTAAGTACCACTGTGAACAATTGAAAATATCACAGAGGAATACAAAGTCTCAATTTAGTACCGTTCTTTAATACAAGGCGCACCTGATTATAAGGCGCACACCCCAAATTTGACAAAAAATTCAGATTTTGTTATTATAGTTTTTCTTACTGTTTTATCAGTCACATTATAAGGTGCTGGGGGTCTCAGTCTAGGACAAAAGTATCGCCTTATAGACCGTAGAATATGGTAATCAATGTAACAAAAATCACAGTCTATTTGCATTAACCTCTTCACTGCGCCGTCACGGATATTTCCGTCAACTTCCGGTAACCTATAAACTGCCCCGTCACGAAAATATCCGTCATAGGGTTATTCTAAGAGTTTCCCTTTTTCTATCCATATGCTTCTCGCAGTATGTTCAAATGCATGTGAGAGTGTTCTCAAAGGATTGTATATTCAATCCCCGCTCAGAAAAGCATAGGTTATATGCACTTTTATTCAGAAAGTTTTGCGATAGACCCGGCAACCTAAAAAGGCGTGGCAACTATTTTCCCCGGAACTGGGCTCGGCAGTGAAGGGGTTAAACTAAACCATGTAGAAAGTTAATACAGCAAAACCTCCCATATAAGACCTTCAAAAATCAAACAATCCAAAATGAGGTCTTATAGGGAGGTAATTTTAATACTTATAAAGAAGGGCAATATCTCAGGAGTAGGTCTTATATGGGAGGGAGTCTTATAAGGGAGGTTCCACTGTATTCAAATCTCCACCAGAAGTTACACGTACAACAGTAGCGGATGGTCTTGATGCCTTGGATGAGTATGGAACCACCAGTCCCCAAGATAATCTGGGAAGGATCCAAATTTCTGAAATTGTTTTGTCAACCTGACGAGATTTTCCAGTTTGTTGTGTGTGTAGTGATAGGCATTATGTTGTGATAAATGTGACAGTGCATAGGAAAACAAGACACAATGGAATTTTGGCATAAATTGATATTTTAATTTTTCATGGTAGAGCAAAGATTCCTTGTTAATACACAGAAAACCCAATTGAGTTATCTTGTCTAGTTTTTATTTTATAATTGTTTGAATTTTGGCATTCGAAATAGATCATTTGCAGAAATTGGGCATAGAAGATACAATTTTACCTCTTTGTTTCTATTGACATGATTAGGAAAACAATCAGATCAACAAAGAAATCATTCACCCTCATTCCAAATATGTGTATGTATTCGCTTTTGTAGAAGTGGTAAAATAAAAAGAGACCAAGCAAGCGTGTACACTTGTGCATGTGAGAGAGAGAGATAGTGTGTGTGTGTATCTGTGTGTGAGTCAGAGAGAGAGAGAGAGAGAGAGAGAGAGGCAGCCAAAACAACACAACAATGACAATCACGAGAAGTTGTATCGACATGATTTATTCAACTTAACAGTCGCATTACAAAACTGGTATGAGAAAACAACAGGGCTTCTTGAGGTGGATAAAGGGGCAGGGTGAGGTGTTCTTGGGGTGGGTGGGTGGGGGGTTTATCAGTGGGGGGGGGGGGGGGGGGGAGGAAGTAGAGTAATAAAATCAAAGTATGCATGACATGCGACATGTCTTTTTCTCCAAAAAACAAGAAAGAAGAATGTTCACCATTGACCCAAAAAATTTTTTTTTTAAATTTGCCACCACCAGCAACGAAAATACAATGCAACAAGAACTACATCCACAAACGAAATCAACACTTACAGAAATATATTATTATTATATGCCAGATATAACGAATAACCACATTGTTACGTCGATTCCATTGAACATTCGAGGATGACTTATTTTTAAACAAGAATTATGTACAACATCAAGATTAGAAGAAAATGATTATGTACAACTTTAATGCTGCTTAAAAATAATAAAACAATAAATAACCACCATAAATATACAGAAAAGAAAAAAATCAAGAACCGTAAATATACAGAAACATTCAAAATTCAATACTAAATTGTTCTGAGAAAAGAAGAAAAACATTGAAAAACAAGAGAGATGGTCATCACAATCATCTTATCTACATTCTGTACATAAAGGTAGAAATACACGTTGTTAGTTTCCACTTTTCCTCCATGGCAACACAGTGATAGGCAAGTAAATATATTTTACTACAATATGACTGTTGCCATGGGGGAAAGAGTGGAAACTAGCGACGTGTATTTTGACCTTAGCAACGAAGGGCTGTAGTCTAATCATTCTCTTGTTTACTAATCAGGCATTACAAAGCCCGAGAAGAATTGTGCTAATCCTGAGAGAGAAAAAAAAGGTAATCTAAAAAGAAAAGGTAGCGGGTTATGAGAGCTTCGCGACTAGAGTCTGGGGGGAGCATCTGACTGGAAAACCTCCTGCTGCAGCCGCCACATCTGATGGCCCCACTCTGGGGTCGTCAGACTAACGAGCACCAACAGCAGCCACCCCCCCCCCCCCCCCTGTACCCTCCCCCTCCTCTCCTATCCCCCTCCCCCCCTTTGGTCCCCCCTCTTCCCCCACCCCCTCCTCCCCTCTTCCAACAACCCAATGGATCAACAGTTTCCTAGTTCTTGTATCTGTGCTCTCTCTGTTGTATTATTTTTCTCAGGCCTTGAGCCTTTTCTTCTGACAAAAGTGGTCTTGAACCTCCCCGGTTCCGTGGCATAATAATCCAAGTGTTGATTGTGGCCACGCACAGTCAAGAAGAAGATGAGAACCCGAATGCTATGGTAATCTGTTAAAGAACAGCGTATGTTCGATGGGTAGGTCCCGATTGACCCTTTCCCATCTCGCCCTTTCTTTGATCTTTGCCCGCATGCCTCCTCATGCGAGCATCATAAAATGCCATTATTGAAACAAATATTCTGAAGAAAACCAACGCCACCAAAATAACGGCCGTGCACCTTCACATATTTACGTGGGACAACGTAGGTACCAAAACTAGCACAGCAGAATTAAAAGCTCTGCAAAAACATGCGTACGTTTTCATCCAGTTTAAAAAATCCAAAACAAATCCTGTAAATGAAGCCATCCTTGTATGGTTGAAGTAGATTGGTCAAACAAGATCACAGCATGTAACAACAACAACAACAACAAAACCTCTAGCTGTAGGTTTGAAACAACTGCCGACGCTATACTAGCTATGAATGCTTTATTCTTACTTCGCAACTTTATTCACTTTTTATGATAACTTGTTAAAAGTTTGATTCACCGTGTTTATTGTTTATTTCACCTTCATGTGCTTGTGTGAGTGTAGCGTTTTGATGTTTCTAGTTCAATTATTCTGACTTCAGCAGGAAGTATTCATATGCCGGATTGATAGCACTATCCTTATCTACAATGTTCAAAGTTTTGGCCATTTGATTATCAGTAGACGTGAAAAGTGCAAGAAGTGAACACCAATCAGCAGACACGACTGAAGGAAAACCCCCATGAAGATATGGACCCCATGCACAATAGAAAGACCCTTCAAATTGTTGTTATTTTCATAGACCTGATATATGTAAAGCATGGGAGTGCAAAGTGTACAATTGACCTTGATCATCCATTGGGTACCACAGGGCTCTTTGACAAGTACAAATTGCACGTATGACATGCACACTTGAATAGTGAATGAACTTCAATGTGATGATGTCACATTCCCGTTTCCCCGCTGATTGTGAGAATTGGGTAAAGGAAAACTGTTTTGCTGTTCCTATCGAACCAAGATGACCTTGCCTCAGAACCAATGCACCATTCAAATTGTAGAGGTCAATGTATGCATGCGTGCCCAGCATGTGTGTGTGTTTACCATAGACTTTTCAACAATCTTTCATTAACCATATGTGACCCAGCACCACGAAAGTGTCAAACTGACCATTTTGAGAAAATTATACATTTGAAAACTTCAGACAATTCTCTTTTTAATGATACAAGAACCATTCTTGTATTTTTTTTCCGTTCCATAGTTATGAGCATTTAAAGTTAGTAGGGTGAGCGTCGGCCATTTTGAGAAAACAGTCTAAAGTCTAGCCTAGCTGAAGAAAATGCATTGACCTACTCATTTTATAGCATGCATAATACCATTTAGAGACCATATTAAAGATGGTACTTTATAGATATGAAATATAAGATGTTAGAGAACACGAGAATACCCATAACTCAAAAATGAGATTTTTGACTTTCCAAGCCTGTTTTGAGAAACTAACCCAGCGACTTAATATTCGCGTGGTGTTGGGTCACATTTATGTAAAAATGAAAAAAGAATGCAGCAGAGGTGAGGTATCTTTCGCAAATTAACTTAGAGGCCTTAGCCATTTTTCTCGGTTCGGATTTTGGTTTCTTCTATTATCCTTGTAGTCCTAGTCATAGCACAAATAGTAAAGATGCGCCTGTGTAGGACTACTTCACTCTGCTGCTATATCTTATATGGCACAAATAGTTCAACGTAAAAATCATTGGTCAGGTCTTAAGATTCAGCTAAGGACAATACAACATATCAAATGTCACGTCAGTATCAACAGACGAAACCCTGGCTGTGAGTTTTAAAATTTGGCGTCGGCTGTTACGATTCACACAGATCCTGAACTCGCTTTTAGAAAGTCTTTTAACTCATATATACAAATATCTATACACAAAAATTGCTTAAAAGATAAATCAATTAATAAAATCACAGTTTGTAATGAACAGATTACCACAACAACTTCCCTGGTACATACAAGAGATACTAAGCAAATCACAATAAATAATGGAGAAATAACATCAATTTAACATTTAAAAATATTCATGAATATGGAAAAAGATTAACACAGGCATGCACACACACACACACACCAATGCAGTTGAGCACATACATACACACATACTCAACACACACACACACATTAAATTTCAAGCATGTACACATTCATTCACACATCATAGTGCATACATATGCCCACATGTAGTATTTCATATAAGTATGTACAAACAATGAATGCATTTATTTCCGTGCAATTTTGTTCGTGATTGTTCTGTATTGCACGGAGCTGAGCCTTTTTTTTATATAGAAAGAAAGTAAAACCACAGACAGACAGACAAAGAGAGACAGACAGAGAGAGAGGCAGACAGACACAGAGAGAGAGAGACAGATAATTCTCTGCAAGTTCTCAATCATGAGTTTGAGAACAGAATGATACCAATAGTTTTCTGTGCTGTCTGCTATGTAAAAAAATACGGGCCTTATAACTCCGCCGTTTTTCGACCGAATCGCTTCAAATTTGCCCCCGGGGCGATGGCAACGGCAACCCCCACCGGCAAATGCGCGAAACGCGCATCCGCCGGCCTCTCGGCGCCCGTATCTCCACTTGACACACACATAGAAGTTCCCCATAATAAGTTACAATCGCCTGTTGTCCAGCGTTAAAGAGTATTTTTCTGCATTATCATAATATAAAGAGAAAGTGTGTTGTGTGTGGGGGGCCACACCCCACACATAGAGTTGCCCTAAATAACAAGTTACAATTGCCACAATCACCTGTCGTCCAAAAGAGTATTTTTTTCTGTATTATCATAATATATAAGGAGAAAGTTTGTTTTCTTGTTTACTAAGGCTCAGTGTTCTGATTTCTTTGGTGTTTTTTAAGCATAACAAGTAATCTGTAAATGGTTTGCACCCAAACAGGACAGTTTTTATCCATATTACGCTCTAGAAAAAAAGTCACCCATATCCAATTACGATATATTGTTAAAAATTCGGGATTTTCCTGGTGTTGCACTGCCTCTGGGCATTGCCTCCAGGATCGTTCCCACCATCTTTATACCTACTAATGTATGTGTCTGTTCCAGACTGGAGGACGTTAAACAGAATTCCATCCATATCCAAATTTGGGAAAAGTCCATATTTGCCCCTCCCCCTATTCTTTCCTTCCTATACTAAAAATATCAATAATAAATATTATTGATTTGTAATATAATATGTAATATGACATAATGTACAATGCTTCTGCATTTCATCTGTAAAAAAAAAAATGAGTAGGCCTAAACTGACCAAAGACGTCAACAATACACGAAGCACATTAACTTCAATACAACTTCCAAAAAGTGCCAGAAAAAAACATTTCAACAATTCCAATTTGTATCACAATCACATGTACACTAAACAATGAACTTTATTAACAAACACGCAATTAGTCATTAAACACCCATTGCAACACTGACTAATGTTAAATTCAGAGTTCACTGGAATTCAACCTTAATCTCGGTTGAATCCGTCTGTGTTATAAAGTCCTATTCCTCTAGTATGAAAACAATTAAAACATGTTCTATAGATTGATATTATTTTAATCACAACATCATGTGTTATATAGTCCTATTCCTCTAGTATGAAAACAAAAACACATCTTCTATAGATTGACGTTTAATCACAACATCAGTCAGTGTTATATAGTCCTATTCCTCTAGTATGAAAACAAGAACACAATCATATTCTATAGATTGATGTGTAATCACAACATCACAAGAGGAAAAAAAAACCCAGTTTACAAACAACACCAGTACCATGCAAATTCAACAACACTTAACAAAAATAATTGCTTTGTTTATCCCATCACAACAGTCTTATGATGAGAGAGAAAAATAGAGGTTTAACGCCCTCTGGGCCAAACGGCCATATGAGGCATTTAGAATTGTACAGATCTTAACAGAGAAGAAGACTTTAATAGAGATACAGATGTTGTGTCTTATATGATGAATCTCAGAATGGGGCTTTATTGCTACTACTTGCCGACACGAAAGAGCAATAATTTCAGGCCCAAATTGCTCATGCCACCTAGCGGCAAGTCAGGAGCAGATCATTTTCTGTGGCTATATACTATTACTTCATGACAGGCAAGGACGATAATCTTAAGCAGGTGGCGTTCGCATTTCAGGGCACGAGACGGGGGCAGAGCATGTACAGCATAAAGCCTCATTGTGGTAAACCTAAATATTATTAACTTGTGGCGGTGCCATAGCCGATGAGGTTTAACCGAGGCGTGGTCACCGCTACAGCTATCTGTATTAATTTTAAAAATCGGGACTTTACTGGTTTCGTACTGCCTCCGGGCATTGCCTCCAGTATTGTTCCCACCATATTTGTATTTACAAATGTCCCATATGTGTCTGATTCAGACCAGGAGGACGTAAAACTCCATTTTCGTCGCCTAAATATGATATTTCATTAAATGCACAGCACAGAGCGAACTTAGACATATGGGCGATGCTGCGCTGGTGGTGACACGCTCTCCAGCAGCCCAAATTTCACAGAGACTCTGACTAGAAAATACCAAAATACTAAAATCATAACCAATATACAAAACAGAACGACCAAAGGCAGTATGTGTTATGTCTGTGTGCAGTTCTATTTTTTACAAAAATCAAGGCCTTCTACTGAGATAATTTTCTCTATATGAGATAATAAAGTAGCCTACTCTCGAGTCTTGAAATGGCTTTTGATATCATCCTTTCCTATGGTCAACCTATGGCGATATTTTTCACGCCAGAGGGCAGTCAATGCACTAGGGGCTTATCATGCGATTTTCTTACTTGGGCGTAGTGAGAGAGAGAGTGATGGTAGGACCACTCACTGTCTCTCTCTCTTTCTTTATCCCCAACTAATAATATAGAGAGGATTAGCCCCACATGAGCGTCATGCCCTCTGGCGTGAGAAAAATCGCACTAAGTCTCTCATTAGCTTTTAGTTAGTGGGCCATCAATAAAGTGAGAATGAGAGTTGCATCCTCATCAATTTTCAACAGAAAAGATTAACCTTTACCGGGTGTTGCTTGTGATTATACTTCTCCAGATGATGCGGGTCTCCCAGTACCCACAGATTTTTACATGCATTTTAACAGTGTTTATCCCTGTCCAGATGATGCGGGTCCTCCAGGACCCATACTCGTCAAAGAGTCACCATGTTTTTATACTTCTCCAGATGGCGCGGGTCTCCCACGACCCATACTCAATGCACTGCAGTGACATATTTCTGCTCTTTAAAGTATGGGTCGTAGGAGACCCACCCGCACCATCAGGACAAGCATGTTAAAATGACGCATCATATTACGTCATTTGTATTTTATACACATTAATGAAATTTAACACACTTAAAGCCATTTACGTTTTTGACAAAGTCATGCAATTTCATGAAGATTGCTTAAATAGTTTTAGAGATATAACATTTTTTCTGTGTCAATGGGTCGTGGGCGACCCGGGAAGTCTGGTAAAGGTTAATGGAAACGAAACGTAGTTGATTTTGACTGGAATCTAATGCTTTGAAGATTGGAAGCAAAAATTAACAGTGGATATTGTTTACACCTGTATTTGTTTTGGAAAGAATAACTTTGTCAAAGAATACCATTCCCTACTCACTGATTGGTGATTTTGTTTTGAATGGATGCTTATCAGAGCTCATGGAACGTTCTTGTTCTAAATCACACTTAATTGGCATGATTATGGCTGTCTCATTTTAAGTTTTATTCTGTAGATGCTTCCTTAATCTCGTAGAAGCTTAAGATTGGCGTGGGCATGCATTCATGTTACAAAAATCAGCAGATTCAATATAAAATTAACAGTCGCTTGTGTCACACCTTTTGTTTTATACAACCTTGGAATAATGTGCTTAATTTCTCACAAGGAGTGGCAGCCAGTATTTGTTTATATCTTCTTCTTCTTCTGCGTTCCCAGGCCATACAATTATGGCCATAATGGGTAAGGTTTTCAGTTTTCACTGGTCTCCCTGCTGCGTACAGCCGACACATTCTGACTTTGGAGGAGCTCAAAGGAGAAACTTATTTAGAAGATGTTTTTGAAAAAAGGCAGAATGGGCCCAAAGTAGATGACAGAAAGCAAAGGGAAAAGGCAGTGTCAAAGAGAGTGACAGATTAGTGGAATTTACAAGCACAGAACTTCCAGAAGGCGGGGAAACTATTTGTATGAAAGACCCCCGTTATCCCTATGGGGAGATTGTTTTTATCAATTATCAAGGTCTACACGAAACAAACTGAAAACTGGTTGATGCACCCGTAACACTTTCACCCAAGAGAACTGTTAGCGGGGCTCTTACTTTTTGGCAGTTTAATTTAGTCCTCAAGCATTGATTACTACATCAGATATACATTCAAAGCAATGATGAAGTGATCTAAATCTACAGGGCACACAGGCTTGTTTGTTTGTGAGGCAAACCTTGGTTGTTCACAATCCTCAGAGACCAGCTTATCTTCTCATACCTGTGCGTTGGTCTTTCAGCTATTCAGTTCGAAGCACTTTGGGGAAGAAAAAAAAAAAAAATCATCAACAACAAAAAGAATAAAACAAACAGTAAGTTAATGAACTCTTGCAACTGATATTCCTTCGTCTCCTTTGTGCTAACCAGTATGTTTTCACATTTCTGTTGTTAAGTCGGAATGAAAATGGATCTTCACAATCAAGAATTTGTCTTTCTGCACAAGGCGCACCTTAATTCATGGGACCATGATATACACATTTGTAAACACGAGCACTGCAGATGCTGCAAAACAATGACACGCCTGCGTGCTTCCGTTATTAGCATCACGCCACAGGAACGTGCCAGATACTGTCCTCTTGACAGTCGTGGGAAACGTCTGCAGTTTTCCCAAGTTCATGACCCTTGCCCCCACACACCACGTCACAGCCCTGATCCTTTCCATCGCACACATTACCCTTTCCTTCCCGCCCGTGGCCTTTCCCTCCCCCTTGAAAGTGAGCTTTTCCTCCGGAGCGGGGGTGAGACTTCCCTTTGTGCCCCTGACTCTTCCCGCCGTGGCCATGAGCCTTGTTTGCGCGGATGAGGACTTTGCCGGCACGGAGAGAGGGTGGGATGGAGTGGAGGAGGGGTGTGTCGGCTGAGTGCCGTTCTCGTCGTGCCCCCGCCCTGGCCCTATGGTCATGGGCGGAGGAAGCCACCTCCCCTGCGGGAATAACGCTGGGGTCAGCGCCAGTGGCTGGGTTTCTGGAATGGTTCCCTTTCGCCCGGTGAGCGCCAGAGTCTCCAAGAGCAGCGCTGTCCCTGAGGGAGGCCATCTCACCGCTGTCTCGTTTACTTCGGCGTGTTAAGACATCGGCTAAAAGATTGGGGTCACTGAACGGAGCCGTTGTTCTGGACTCCGCTTTGGTTCGGCGGGGCGGACCTTCGTAAGGAACGATGAAATCATGCCAGGTGGGGCCCTCACTGTATCCCCCTTTGGATCTGTAGGACAGTAGATCAGTCAAGGCTGTGGGCTCACAGCCGCCTGGCTCTTCGTTCTGGTCGTCATTTGTCTGCTGAGTGGGAAGGTCTCCATTGGCTGTGAAGCCACTCCACGAGGAGCGTGGATCGTAGTTCCCTTGAGCTCTGTTGAGGAGAAGGTCAGTGAAGTCCATGGGATCTTTTTGTGCTGGTAACTCGTAGGATTCTTCACTGGATTCATGCATTTGAGAAGAGTCTGCGTGGCACATGGTGCTCTCATTGTCGTTGGACTCTTCTTGGAACTCTTCTGTGTTTAGGTAGGCAGCAGGATCAGAGAAGCCTGAGGGGTCGTCGTCTGCGGACAGATCACTGTAACCTCCCTTGGCTCTTCGAGAACGGATCTCGGCTGAAAGCAGCGGATCTCTGCCTTGGGGAATTTCACTGTAGTTGTCAAACTCAGGGGGAGGGGGTACGTCATCTAAGACCAGGGAGTCGTAAAACATCGGCACTTCACTGAAGTCCCCTTTGACCCTTCGACTGGGCACATCAGCAGGCAGTGTCACGTCATTAAAGGGAGACATTTCGCTGTGGCGCCTTTTAGGTCGTCGGATCTGAGCCTGACCAGATGCCACAGGGCTGAACATGTCATGGAAGCCTCCTTTAGGCTTACGGTTGAAAGCATCAGCGGCGATCATGAAGTGAGTGAAGGGGGCCAGGTCAGTGTCATCCTCGTTGGCCCTGAAGGCAGCACCATCCAGCACAGGGTCGCACTGCGCTGACGCCGCAGTGAAGCTGACCTTGCTCCGGTGGAAGGGAACCTCGCCAACAGCAGGCACGTCGCCGCCATTGGGCAATTCTCTGTGGCCTTTACTGAAACGAAGGGATACGTCATTCTGTGTGACAGGGTCACGAAACGTGGACAGTTCATTGTCAGGGGGTGCCGCGGCTGATTGAGAGAGAAAGTCAGGCAGAGGGAAGGAGGCATTTCTGGCAAGCATTTCGCTGTAACCTCGTCTGGATCGGCGCATAGCAATATCACCAGGCGTCGCTGGTTTACCGAAGCTGGACAACTCGTCATCAGCTTCTTCCGGTCTCTGAACAGGAGGCTCGCAAAAAATCAGGTGGTCTCCCCACGTGGAAACTTTGCAGTACCCCCGTTTGCTTCTGCGGTTGTGGGGAACGTCGCTGTTGCTGGCCGAAGGGTTGCTGAAACTGGACAGTTCATCGTCGGCCTCTTCGGGCCTGCGCGAGGCAAACTCAGACAGAACCATGGGGTCACTCCGGGTGGGCACCTTGCTGTACCCCCGCTTCATTCGGCGGGAGTGATTCTCAGCAGACGGGTTCCCCGGAGTCACACCACTCGCCGCCGCCGCCTCACACCCTCCTTTGTTCTGGCGCCGACCCGAAGAAACAGCGACGGCGGTGGTGACGTCTTCAGGGTTTGAGGGATCCTCACGCGTGGAGACACCGTCGTAGGCTCCTCTAGTGCAGGGGGAGAGGCTGGGGGGCTTGTCGGCCCAGCACAGGCGCTTCCTCTGGCGGGCCTGCCACACGGCCAGCAGGATGGACAGGAAGATGACGGCGCCGATGCACAGGATGAGCGCCCAGGCCAGGTGCTTCATGACGGCCGGGTCCAGCAGGTCCCACAGGAGGGTCTTGTGGCAGGCCGCGCCACCCTCCCCCTGCCGCTGGTAGCCCGGCGCGCACTGGTAGCAGTCCCCGGGGGCCTGGCCCCGGCATGTGAGGCACGAGGCGTGGCAGGGCTGGCAGATCCCCTGCACACAGGCACATGGCATGGTTAACAGGGCGAGTAATAAGGAAACCCCTGGAGCAGGTGACATTGAATGACAACAAACCCCGACCCATCCTGCACGGAAATACAATAGAACCTCCATTTTAAGACTTCACATTATAAGACTCCCTTCCACATAAGTCCTACATCTCTGATCATGAGTCATTGCCCTTTGGGGGAAGATGGTTCAGTACTGACCAGACAGTGGGATAACTTGCCAATAACCCCTATTTGATGCCACTAAATGGCTGCCTTTCGCAAGAGTGAAAGCCCTTGTCAGTACTGACCAGCAAGAGCAATCACTCTCACTGTCAAGGGCGTTAATAACCCTAGTTGCAAAGGCCTATAAGACCCCTCCCTTATAAGACCTCCAAAAATCATCCAAAATGAGGTCTTAAATGAGGTTCCGAAGTAACACGGTTAACTGATCTGTCATTTTCTGATCCCTACAATTGCAGCTGCTTAATCATTGGGGTCAATCATGGGGGTCAATCATTGGGGTCAATCATTGGGGTCAATCATTGGGGTCAAACTGGTCGCACGCAGCTGAAAAGAGCTGCAGTTGTGGCCCAATCTGTAAAAGACCACTATTTCTGTAACGTATGCAAAGAAAACACTGGAATCATTTTTACTACTGTATGGATTTTAGCGCTATATAAAATAAATTATTATTATTATTATTATTATTACCTGTGTGTGTGGTTTAGGGTCGGCGGAGTGTCGGCGCAGGGAGGAGAAGAGAGGCACGGTGCGCACGCTGCCGTAGTAGTGGTGAGGGCACTGCGACACACAGTGCTGGCCCATCTTGTAGAAGCCTGGTTTGCACTCTGTGGATTCACAGGAAACGTGTGTGTAGAGATGCACATACATACACATACACACACGCATGAACATTCATAGGCACACTCTAATTGTACAACCATGCACGCATGGACGTGCACAAACTCACTCACACACACACACACACACACATGCAGGCAGACACACACACACACACACACACACACACACACACACACACACACACACACACACACACACACACACACACACACATACACAGGCAGGCATGCAGACAGACACACACACACACACACACACACATACATGCAGGCATGCGCACACGCACGCACACACACACACACACACACACACACACACACACACACAATCATACATTATCGATGCATCGCCTAATTTTGTGAGGATATTAAAAGATCTTCAAGATGTTAAAAAGTCTTCATTAAAATATACCATTTTGACAATGAGATCGAGATTGGTTCAAAATGGAATGTTTCGAAGCTCAAACGACAAAAAGGGCAAGAACTGTAGATGGACAATGGATAAAGAACACAGGAAAAAAAGAAAGAAGAAGGAAGGGGGGGAAATAGGGGAAGACGGGGTAAAAATCCCATGGGCGGGTAAGAAGCCCATACCAATGATCTCATGAAATGAAGCAAATTTCAGTCACATTTTGCCCATGAGACGACTGTTAATGCTTAGCATTCGTCTCGTGGGCAAATTTGACTAACATTTTCTTTATTTCGTTAGATAATTGGCATGGGCTTCTTACCCGCCCATGGGATTTTTACCCCGTCTTCCCTTAGAAATGGGAGGGCGAAGAAGGGCCTATCTAAGATGAAGAGAATGTGAAGGAAGAAGAAAAGGGGGCGGGAGAAAAAAAGAGAAAGGGAAGGAGAGAGAATACCAAGCTAAGATGAAGATGATGTATAGGATCGAAGAATAAAAAGAGGAAGAAAAATACAAGGGGTTTAAGATTAAGATTACAAGAGATTACAGGAGCAAAAAGAGAAGGGAGACGGATTGAAGAAGAAAAGGAGGAAGACAAGAAGAAGAAGTGGAGAGAGAGAGAGAGAGAGAGAGAGAGAGAGAGAGAGAGAGAGAGAGAGAGCACCGACTTAAGATGAGGGGGATTAGAAGAAAAAAGAAGAAGGTGAAAAGAGATGTCACTGACTTATGATGTAGAAGACGTGAAGGAAGAAGAGGTTAAAGGAAAAAAGAGAAGGAGAGGATTGAAGAAGAAAAGGAGGAAGACAAAAGAAAAGTGGATGGAGAGAGAGAGAGAGAGAGTGCTGTCTTCAGATGAAGAGGATGTGAAGGAAGAAGAAAAGGGGATGGAGAGAGAGTGCTGTCTTCAGATGAAGAGGATGTGAAGGAAGAAGAAATATGGATGGAGAGAGAGTGCTGTCTTCAGATGAAGAGGATGTGAAGGAAGAAGAAAAGTGGATGGAGAGAGAGTGCTGTCTTCAGATGAAGAGGATGTGAAGGAAGAAGAAAAGGGGATGGAGAGAGAGAGTGCTGTCTTCAGATGAAGAGGATGTGAAGGAAGAAGAAAAGGGGATGGAGAGAGAGAGTGCTGTCTTCAGATGAAGAGGATTTGAAGGAAGAAGAAAAGGGGATGGAGAGAGAGTGCTGTCTTCAGATGAAGAGGATGTGAAGGAAGAAGAAAAGTGGATGGAGAGAGAGTGCTGTCTTCAGATGAAGAGGATGTGAAGGAAGAAGAAAAGTGGATGGAGAGAGAGTGCTGTCTTCAGATGAAGAGGATGTGAAGGAAGAAGAAAAGGGGATGGAGAGAGAGAGTGCTGTCTTCAGATGAAGAGGATGTGAAGGAAGAAGAAAAGTGGATGGAGAGAGAGAGTGCTGTCTTCAGATGAAGAGGATGTGAAGGAAGAAGAAAAGTGGATGGAGAGAGAGTGCTGTCTTCAGATGAAGAGGATGTGAAGGAAGAAGAAAAGTGGATGGAGAGAGAGTGCTGTCTTCAGATGAAGAGGATGTGAAGGAAGAAGAAAAGGGGATGGAGAGAGAGAGTGCTGTCTTCAGATGAAGAGGATGTGAAGGAAGAAGAAAAGTGGATGGAGAGAGAGAGTGCTGTCTTCAGATGAAGAGGATGTGAAGGAAGAAGAAAAGGGGATGGAGAGAGAGTGCTGTCTTCAGATGAAGAGGATGTGAAGGGAGAAGAAAAGGGGATGGAGAGAGAGAGTGCTGTCTTCAGATGAAGAGGATGTGAAGGAAGAAGAAAAGTGGATGGAGAGAGAGAGTGCTGTCTTCAGATGAAGAGGATGTGAAGGAAGAAGAAAAGTGGATGGAGAGAGAGAGTGCTGTCTTCAGATGAAGAGGATGTGAAGGGAGAAGAAAAGTGGATGGAGAGAGAGAGTGCTGTCTTCAGATGAAGAGGATGTGAAGGAAGACGAAAAGTGGATGGAGAGAGAGTGCTGTCTTCAGATGAAGAGGATGTGAAGGAAGAAGAAAAGTGGATGGAGAGAGAGAGTGCTGTCTTCAGATGAAGAGGATGTGAAGGAAGAAGAAAAGGGGATGGAGAGAGAGAGTGCTGCCTTCAGATGAAGAGGATGTGAAGGGAGAAGAAAAGTGGATGGAGAGAGAGAGTGCTGTCTTCAGATGAAGAGGATGTGAAGGAAGAAGAAAAGGGGATGGAGAGAGAGAGTGCTGTCTTCAGATGAAGAGGATGTGAAGGAAGAAGAAAAGTGGATGGAGAGAGAGTGCTGTCTTCAGATGAAGAGGATGTGAAGGAAGAAGAAAAGTGGATGGAGAGAGAGTGCTGTCTTCAGATGAAGAGGATGTGAAGGGAGAAGAAAAGTGGATGGAGAGAGAGTGCTGTCTTCAGATGAAGAGGATGTGAAGGAAGAAGAAAAGGGGATGAGAGAGAGAGTGCTGTCTTCAGATGAAGAGGATGTGAAGGAAGAAGAAAAGTGGATGGGAGAGAGAGTGCTGTCTTCAGATGAAGAGGATGTGAAGGAAGAAGAAAAGGGGATGGAGAGAGAGTGCTGTCTTCAGATGAAGAGGATGTGAAGGAAGAAGAAAAGTGGATGGAGAGAGAGAGTGCTGTCTTCAGATGAAGAGGATGTGAAGGAAGAAGAAAAGGGGATGGGAAGAAAATGAGAAGGGAAAGGAGACAGTATTGGTTTAACCCTTTCACCGCCAATGTCGCATTTTTGCACCACAATGGTTTAACCCTGTCACCGCCAGCCATATTTAAGCCAAAATTGTCCATTGAATTTACCTGGGTAGAGAACAAAATCCATCTGCAGTATTGGGGATTCTTCTGTGACATATATAAAATAAGGTCTGTCCTTACTCCCCAAAACTAAGACACTAGGGTCTTTGGATAATAGACCTCGATTTGATGCCTTTTAGTGACATAGGTGTTAAATCACTCTAAAATGCGACTTTGGTGGTGATTGGGTTAACACCCATGCCACTATAGGGCATCAAATCAGAACCTGTTATTCGATTACATTATTTTCTTAATTTTGGTAGGCAAGGATAGGCCTAATGTTATACACGTCACTCCTCCGAAGTCGGAGTGTGGTTGCCCTCATGGCGGGGTAATCAAAAACGGTCTCACACGTAATGTTCTCATCCCTAGCTGGTGCATGTGCACCGTAGTGTTCAAGGGCTTCAGCTGTTGGGATGATCCCTGGAGTCGTTAAGCCAGGGTAAAACAACAACAACAACATACACGTCACAGAGAAATGTGAAATATTGCAGATTTTTTTCTTCTCTACCCTGTTAAGTTCAATGGTATTTTTTGGCTGAAAAATGGCTGGCAGCAAAAGGGTTAAGATGTAGAGGATGTAAAGGAAAAAGAAAAGGTTGAAGAAGAAAAAAATTAGAAGGGGATAAGATAGATTACTGACTTTAACCCTTTCTCCGCCAACGTCGCATTTTTGCACCACAATAATTTAACACCCATGTCACTAAAAAGCATCAAATTGGGGTCTGTTATCCAAAGACCCTGTTCTCTTCATTTTGGGAGGTGGGGATATAGGCCTTACTTTAAATATGTCACAGAGGAATCCCGAATATTACAGACAGATTTGTTTCTCTACCCAGGTAAGTTTAATGGATTTTTTGGGCTGAAAAATGGCTGGCGGCGAAAGGGTTAAGGTTAAGAAGACGATTGTGAAGGAAGAAGAAAAGTTAGAGGAAAAACAGGAGGGAGAGGATTGGTCACTGACCAAAGATGAAGAGGATGTGAAGAAAGAAGAAAAGGAGGAAGAAAAATGCGAGATAGGAGAATAAAATAGACAGACAAACAGACACACATGTGTCATAATCCTAAGTTATTAAAGTTCTTCTTCTGCGTTCCCAGGCCATATGGCCATAATGGATAAGTTACGTATGTGTCCGGTTTTCAGTTTTCACTGGTCTCCCCGCTGCGTACAGCCGACACATTTCGATTTCGGAGGAGCTCAAAGGAGAAACATTATTTTGAAGATTTTTTTTTTTTAAAGGCAGGAGAATGGGGCCAATAAGTCACAAAGATAGTAGATGACAGTAAGCAAAGGGAAAAGGCAGAGTCAAAGAGAGTGGCAGATTAGAGGAAGTTACAAGCACAGAACTTCCAGAAGGTGGGGGAACTATTTTTATGAAAGACACACCCCCCCCTCCCCCAGTATCCCCACGGGGAGAGACACGTGGAAGGGGCGGGTTCATCCAGCTCCCCGTATGGAGGCACGAGGCATCCACCCACTGCCCCAGTCCTGAGAACATTAAAATTAACCAGCATCACTTTGCTGCTGGAGGGAGAGGATTGGTCACTTACATATGCCCCCTCCCCCCCACCTGCGTGCGCATCTCGACCCTTCCAACGGAAGTGTCGCCATCTTAGTCAGATTTGTGTGTAAACAGCATCGATCGGGCATTTTTTAAACAAAGTTACTGACTAAGATGGCGGTCTCCCATAATATGGCACGCTCCTTGTGGCCGGATATGACGACACGTGGGTACCAGCCATAATTCTCTGTGCCTAAGATGAAGAGGATGCGAAGGACAAAAAAGACAACAGGAGCAAAAGAAAAACACAGAAGTCAGGGAGAAGAAAGAGGACGACACGGACCTATGCAGATGCCGTTGGAGGTGATGCCGGCGCAGGTGAAGGCATGGTTGGCGGTGGAGGACTGGGCGGAGCCGGGCTGCTTCAGGGGGTGGTGCTGAGTTCCCATCACCACCAGAGTCCACTCCTTCAGCTCCACTGGACGTCACAAGGGAAACAGAAAAGAGTCCAAAGTTAAAGAAGAAAAAGAATGAGTCAAATATTAGAGAAAAAACAAAAAAGTCAAACGTTAGGGAAAAGATAGTAAGGTTTTGTGTACATTACATGCGGAAATTGTATGCAGTTAGCCGCCGCAAAAAAAAGTAAGAAAACATTTGGAGCGGATGTGGTAAGCGCTTTTTTTTCTCTCTTATACTTTCGTTTACTTATTTAGTTATTTGCAGATAAGCGCATGGTGTTTCCGTGTGTAATGTGCACAGAGTCAACAAGAATGATAAAATAGTGACTGCTGTAAGAATAAGTTAGTCAAAAAGTAATAAAAGATAAGAAAAGGTACCTGAGGAAGGGAAAAGACAATATGAAAAGGTGACGATCCCCTCCCCCAGGTACCTCTTTCTATGTTGGTTTTCTACCTGAGGGTCGACAGGTAGGGAAAAGAGCAAGGGTCAACAAAACACAGTGGATATGGTTCTCTGTCTGTCTGTCTGTCTGTCTCACTCCCCCCCCCCCCCTCTCTCTCTCTCTCTCTCTCTGTGTATGTTACACTCACCTGAACTGGCCCCGTTCTCAATCTCCAGCTTCCACTCTCCACGCGCGGCCTCCCCCCAGTTGTGGGTGGTCATGAAGGCCCAGTTGTTGAACCCCTCGCGTGACGTGTCGCGCGTGCGCTTGGCCAGCAGCACCGAGCGGGTCTGGGAGGGCGAGGTCAGGCTGACCTGCAAGAAGGAGGTAACCATAGCGTAAAGGGGGGCTTGACAACCGGGTTGACAGTGCCCACACTCTAACTCCAACCCTAATACATACAGAGACATAATTATACAGAAATAACGTGGACGTACCTGGATCTCCTCGCGGCGTGATAGGGTCATGGTGAGGAGGGCCTGCACATGACTCTACGTATTGCACCTCGTTGACAGTGCCCTCACTCTAGTCAGGCCTGCACGTGCTTCACGTATTGCACCTCGTTGACAGTGCCCTCACTCTAACTAACCCCAACTCTAACCCTAACACGTACAGAGACATACAGAAATAAAGGGGATGTACCTGGATCTCCCCAATGCGTGATGGGGTCACGGTGAGTCAGGCCTGCACGTGCTTCACGTATTGCACCTCGTTGACAGTGCCCTCACTCTAACTCTAACCCTAACACGTACAGAGACACATACAGAAGACAGTGGATGTAGCCTACCTGGAACTCCCCGCGGCGTGATGAGGTCATAGTGAGGCGGGTCTGCACGTGTACCCACATACTGCACCTCGTTGACAGTGCCCTCTCTCTAACTCTAACCCTAACACGTACAGTAACACATACAGAAATAAAGGGGATGTACCTTGATCTCCCCGCGGCGTGATGAGGTCATGGTGGGGCGGGCCTGCACGTGGCTCCACGTACATCACCTCGTTGACAGTGCCCTGACTCTAACTCTAACCCTAACACATACAGAAAAAATATGGATGTAGCCTACCTGGAACTCCTACGGCGTGATGAGGTCACAGTGAGGCGGGCCTGCATGTGACTCCACGTACATCACCTCAATGACAGTGCCCTCTCTCTAACTCTAACCCTAACACGTACAGTAACATATACAGAAATAAAGGGGATGTACCTTGATCTCCCCTCGGCGTGATGAGGTCATGGTGAGGCGGGCCTGCACGTGGCTCAACATACATCACCTCGTTGACAGTGCCCTCACTCTAACTCTAACCCTAACACATACAGAGGCATACAGAAGACAGTGGATGCAGTCTACCTGGATCTCCCCGCGATGTGATGAAGTCATAGTGAGGCGGGCCTGCACGTGCTCCACGTATATCACCTCAATGACAGTGTCCTCACTCTAACTCTAACCCTAGCACATACAGAGACATATACAGAAAAACTGTCGATGTAGCCTACCTGGAACTCCTTGCCACGTGATGAGGTCATAGTGAGGCGGGCCTGCACGTGCCCCACGTATTGCACCTCGTTGACAGTGCTTGAGCTCTACCTAACTCTAACTCTAAGGCCGTGTACACACATAAGCGGATATTCCATGCGGAAACCCGTGCGCAATCCATAAATAAGTGAAGCAAAGAAGGGAAAAGATTTGCGCACGTGTCCGAATTTCCCCTATATGCGTAAACTTTTATCCTTCTTTCTTCCACTTATTTAGGGTTTTCCGTACGGAACTTACGTGTCTAATGTGAACCCGGCCTAACCCTAACACATACAGATACATATACAGAAATAAAGTGGACATACCTGGATCTCCCCTCGGCGTGATGAGGTCATAGTGAGGCGGGCCTGCACGTGCTCAACGTATTGCACCTCGTTGACAGTGCCCTCACAGCCCGCCGTGTACAGCGGCATAATCAGCTTGCCGTTCATCGGAACCACTCTGTGTGGGAAGCACAGGATGGAGAAATATAAAACACGATGGTTTATACAACAAGGTCTATTGCTTGAACAAATATATTATTTTATTAAACAAAATCGGGACTGCAGTACCTCCAGGATCGTCCCACTATCTCCATATAATGGGCCTGTTACGTTAATGTCCCAGGTCTATTGGTGTAGCCTGTTCCAGGCCGGAGGACGTTAATGTCCCATATAATGAACTTTCACTGAACTTTCACTACAACAAGGTCTATTGGTAGTAGATCTCACCTCCGGGATCGTAATGCTCTCACCTCCGGGGATCGTCCCACTATCTCTATGGTTAATAATGTCCCATATAATGTGCCTGTTCCAGGCCGGAGGACGTTAACTGAACTTTCACTACAACAAGGTCTATTGGTAGTAGATGCGTAATGCTCTCACCTCCAGGATCGTCCCACTATCTCTATGGTTAATAATGTCCCATATAATGGGCCTGTTCCAGGCCGGAGGACGTTAAACGAACGTTCACACAACAAGCTCTATTGGTAGTAGATGTGTAATGCTCTCTCACATGTTGATTTCCATGCCCTGAGCTTTTACAGCACACAGTTTGGTTTACACATCTGTACGAATATACACATACACATAACAATGCATAATAATAGATGCAGACGACATCAACGACAATAATGATGATAACGATGACAACAATGATAAGCTTAATTACGATGATGACAACGACGACGATGATCATCATAGCCATGATGACGACATCGATGACAGTAGGCCTAATCATGTCAATGATGATGATGTCGATGATGATGATGATGATGATGATGATGACGACAACAACGACGATGATGATATTCATGATGATGTCTCTGATAATAATGATAGTGATGATGACTGACGACATTAACGACTACGATGATAGCGTCACAATGATGATGTCGATGATAATGACAATGACAACAACAACGATGATGATGATATTCATGATGATGTCTCTGATAATAATGATAGTGAAGATGACTGATGACAATAACGACTATGAATGATGATAGCATCATGATGATGAGGATGTCGATGATAATGACGAGGATGACAGCCGCTGACGTGGCATCACCTGTTCTGTTCCTGGGAGCGGATCTCACAGATGTGCTGGTTTGGCACCGTGGTCCAGTTCCGTGCCACAGTCACCATGGCGGAGGCGTCCATCAGACCGAAGCCGAACGAGTGGCTCACTGCAACAACACACCATTAGGCCGTGTACACACATAAGCGGACATTCCATGCGGAAACCTGTGCGCAATCCATAAATAAGTGAAACAAAGAAGGGAAAAGATTTGCGCACGTGTCCGAATGTCCCCTTTATGCGTAAACTTGTATCCTTCTTTCTTTTTTCCACGTATTTAGGGTTTTCCGTACGGCACTTACGCGTCTAATGTGAACCCGGCCTTATACAGCACAATATTGGTACGATCTTGACATGTCTTCACGGATATTGTCTTCAAGGTCTTCTTCCTTCTCTTGTTTCTCCTCCTTCTTTCACGCTTCATCATCATCTTCTTCTTCTTTTTTCTTCTATTCCATTATTTTGATGATCTTCTTTTTTTTCTCTTCTTCTTCTTCTTCTTCTTCTTCTTCTTCTTCTTCTTCCACTTCATGTATACGCAATTGATGCGCGCGCACGTGTATGTGTGTGTGTGTGTGTGTATGTGTGTGCATGCATACGTGCGTGCGTGCGTTGTGTGAGCACATGCGTGCGCGCGCGCGTGTATGTGTGTGTGTGAGAGAAAATTAATGTGTGTGTTTATGAGGGAAAATGAAAGAGAGAGACAGACAGACAAAGACGGAGAGACAGAGCCTGAGAGACAGAGTGCGTGTGTGCACCGGTGTATGAGAAACAAAACAAAACAAAATCTACCCTGCACCACTCAATTGAACATTGTTCTGGCTTGCCTACACCGCTCACAAAATGTCAACATTTGGGACTTCATTTGTTTACTTTAAAGAGACACTGACCCACCACGATTAAGTCCCTTGGTTTTTTTCTGGGTGGCTGTGACCCACATACACATGCCCCCAACTTCAAATTGAGGCTGCTCTTTAAAATGATGTTTCATTTTGAATTTGGGGGCATTTGTATGGGAGTAAAAAAACCTGGTTTAAAACAAGATTTCTTACCAGCTATAAGAGGGAAAACACGTGAAACCCGTGATTTTGACACATGATCTGGTGTGTCTAACCCTTTCAACGCCAGCCATTCCTCGGCCAAAATTTACCATTAAGCTTACCCGCGT
>JAGGCT020001126.1:0-25000 GCA_017654935.2 Phymorhynchus buccinoides
ATCAGATAGAGGAGCAGTGTACAGGACAAAGAGAACTGGCCCCAATACAGATCCCTGAGGTACACCACAAGAAATTAACTTCGGATCTGAACTGCAGTTGTTGATCAAGACAGTCTGAAAGCGATTTGTTAGATATGAGGAGGCGAACCACTGTAGAACTGTAGAATGGATTCCAAAAACACGTTCCAGCCGGGATAGAAGAATGGTGTGATCTATTGTATCAAATGCTGCCGACAGATCTAGGAGAGTCAAGACCCAGTGACACTTTTCCATTGTCAAGAGCTAAGAGGAGATCGTTAAGAACTTTAGTCAGAGCCGTTTCAGTGCTGTGAGCAGGTCGATAGGCAGACTGGAGGGGGTTGAACAAATTGTTTGCTGACAGACGGTTAGACAGTTGTGCAAGGACAATTTTCTCGATTATTTTGGAGACAAACGCTAAGTTGGACACAGGCCGATAACTTTTCAAGTAATTATGATCCATGGTAGGCTTCTTTATCAAGGGTTTAACAAGAGCAGTTTTGTACAGGTCAGAGAAAACACCACTCAGTAAAGAGTCGTTTATGATCTGAGTCGTGACAGGCACAACAACATCAAGACATTCATACAACAAAGGGGTTGGCAAAGGGTCAAGGTCACACGTCTTGGGTGCAGATCTTTTCAAAACATCAAAAACATCTTTCTCAGACACAGGAGAAAAAACAACAAGAGGGGAGCCTAAAATCTTTGCCTATGGGTGGGAGACAGTGGGCTGCAAGTCAAGCTCTTTCCTAATGTTCTCAATTTTGGAATGAAAGAAATCAGAAAACACACATGGCAATGATGGTGGGGGGTAAACAGTCGGAAGTTTGGTAGGTTTAACCCTTGCACACAGTTTGTTTGTAATATAATATAGTTCTTTACTAAATCTTGCCGCTGCAATTTTCGTACTGTAGTACATCGTTTTTGCCTGATCTGTCAAGAAAGTCACAAATGTTTTAGCTTTATTATATAATTATTTGTTTATGTACAGTGAGCCCTGAAGAATCTAATTGTGCTTGGGCCTGTCTTTGTTTTTTCTTTGCTTCTTTTATTTCGTTAGGCATCACACTAAACCAAGGACTTGAGTCTCTGCTAGAAGAAACTTTGCGTGAAGAAACAGGAGCATGTTTGTCCAATACTGACCGAAGGGCACAATCGTACTCGGCGGCAGTACAAGAACTAGATGTGTACTTAGATAATTCTACTTTGATATCTTTTCCGAAAACAGTTCTGTCGATTGCGCGGATATTTCTGACGCTGCGGTAGGGGAAGACGGGGTAAAAAGCGCATGGGCGGGTAAGAAGCCCACCCCAATTATCTCATGAAATAAAGAAAATTTCAGTCAAATTTGCCCATGAGACGAATGCTAGACATTAACGCTCGTCTCATGGGTAAAATGAGACTGAAAATTTCTTTATTTCACGAGATGATTGGGGTGGGCTTCTTACCCGCCCATGCGCTTTTTACCCCGTCTTCCCCTACACGTGTTTGTGGACAGGGAGCTCTATGTCAAACAAACTCACAACACAAACATGGTCAGACTCGAGGTCATGATTGACCTCGATCTGAGGATCGGTGAACTCCATCACTGGGCCTTTCAATCACCAAGTCCAGAGTGTGGCCATGTTTGTGAGTGGGTCCGGACACAGATTGATGAAGACTGTACATATCTAACACTTCTAAAAACTTAATAGAGCTACGATCAGTGGGAGAGTCAACATGAAAATTAAAATCCCCTAACAGACACAGGTTTCCATGAAGCGTGTTACAATGATCAAGTAGACAAGGGAATTGTTCAACAAACAAAGTTTCAGTCAGTTTATTTACAGACGTGGGCCAAGGACGATACACACACATAAAATGCAACACACTATGCTGTTCCAGGCAGGGATCATCATCCCAACCGAGCCGAAGCACTTGAACACTATGGTACAAATGGCACCAGAGCATTATGTGTGTGACCGTTTTTGATTACCCCGTCACGTGAGCAGCCACACTCCGACTTCTTCTCTTTGCCATGATCATTTGATTGATCGTTCGATCTGGCACCCTCTACAGGGGGAAAAAAAGACTGAAAAAGGGGGGTCGGTTCCATCTAATAAAGGGCCTAAGCTGCTGGACTTAGGGGTCACTAATAAATATGTGGCGGTACCATAGCCGATGAGGTCTAACCGAGGCGTGGCTTTACCGCTACACCAATCTATATTGTTAAAAACTCTGGGACTTTACTGGTGTTGCGCTGCCTCCGGGCATTGCTGCCATTATTGTTCCCACCATCTTTGTATCTTTGTATTTACAAATGTCCCATATGTGTCTATGACCGAGAGGACGTAAAACACAATTTTTCGTTCATGGACTAATAGGCGGGTGCCTTGCTGGGTCGAGAGGACGTAAAACACAAGATTTCATTTAAGTTTTAGTGACTCAGTTAGCAAGGGGGATTTTAGACTGATGACTAGTGTACGTTATGCTGGGAGCTTGTCGTGGCTTAACTCATGCAGAAGGATGTGTTAACCATGGATTTTGCCAAGGCATGTGACAAAGTCAGCCATCCCCTCCTCATCTACAAACTAAGGAAATACGGAATCTCGCAGAAAACCTGCCGGTGGCGGATCGAAAACTTTCTGACTGACCGGAAACAGACAGTCGTCATTGGTTGAGCGAAGTCCAACCCCGCACCTGTCCATGAGTCTGTGGAGTCCCAGAAATTAGATAGTTTCATTTTAGTTTTGTTTCTCCTCTTTGGTCACACCCCTAAAGTGCGTACATTTACTTCTGTAAATAGAAGTTGGTCACCAACCACAGAAGACGAGAAGAAGACACTAACGCGTATTGTGTGAGACACACACATAAATTAAGCACCACGGCCCCCCAACTTGGCAAGATTCTTTGCCACACCCAGCAGCACAGATCCTCCTGTGACATCAAAGAATAGAACGCCTTTCATCCAAAAACCTACAGGCCCCCTCTGTCAAAGCCTTCTTCATTATACTTGGTACGTAAACCCTCTCTCTCTCTCTTTCTGTTTTTGTTTGTTTTGTGGTGTTTTTTGTGTGTTAGTTTTGTTTGTTTGCTCTTCTGAATCTGGATGGGTACGTTGCAGACGCCACTTCTGACGATGACTGAATCGCGACGGAAAAGACCCATGTACCTTTTTCAGTTATAATAATAGTCAAATATGACTTTGACAAATAATTGGAAGAAGAAGATGAACCCCTCCCCCCTCCTGCTCTCTGTCGGTTTTTTCTCTCGGATGGCATTACATTGAAATTCTGCTTAACGTCCTCTGGTCTGGAACAGATCAGACACATATGGGACATTACTATAGATATAAAGATGGTGGGAACAATATTGGAGGCAATGCCCGGAGGCAATGCAACTATAGGAAAGTCCCGAATTTTTAACAATACAGAGGTGTATGGGTGTTATAGGGCATAACAGGTGATTTTGTAGTTAGTGTATCTCCAGACTATAATTTGGCGGGAACTGTGAAAGGGACATCACTTGCAGTGAATGTGTAAAACGCAAAAGTTTGTTTCAAAATCTTGAACTCACTCTTTACTCTCACTGTCAGCATTTGTTCGAAGCTTGCAAGCACGTAAACTGACAACTATAAAGGTTTCCCCAGAGCATTTAGCTTCTTCTTCTTCTTTCTTTGAACAACCGACATCATCTTTTTTTATGGAAGGCATCATCATGTTCTTTATGAATTGCTCAATTAGAAACTGCAGCAGCACCTTATGATGATTGATCATGGAAATCTAGATCTAATAACTTATCTTTCTTCTTTTTTCTTTTCCCTATAGCAACCGCAGTCACTGCTGACTATTATGTCGCTGTATTTGGGAGGATCTACGGGAATGCGCAAGACAACTATCAAGAAGAAGGAAGTGGACAGGAGAAAAAGAAGAAATATAGAAAGCTTGGCCCAGCCAGCCAGGTCCCGCTAATCGGTCCCTAACATGATGCCGCGCCAAGCGAGAGAATCTTAGATTATATCTTAGGCCACTTTAGTATTTATGGGCCTCACGGCCCTTGTACGCTCCGTCTACATTGCTTTTGGCATTACAAACAGTAAAATGGGCTTTGATATATGACATGTGCACGATTTTGTGCAAGCGTTCGCACATGTATGGGACCTCGATCTTAAATCACATCCAAAAACTTCCCCAACTTAGATATTCATACACCTGGGTGGATTGAGGAAATAGAAGCAAACTGTCTTTACCAAGCACACAACACCGTGGACAGAGCGGGATTTGAACCACCACACTCGCAAACCTGTTGCATTATGACCATTTGCCAGCAATCTGTTAAGTTTAGAGAAAGTTTTATGTGGGTTTTTGTTAACATTTCTGTTGAAAATGCAATGTTTTGCTGTGCAGGATGCCTGAAGGAAAGGCTTTTTCTTTTGGGGTGTACGTCAATGGCAGCAAATTGCCAGAGTATGTGATCAAAGGAGAGTCCCGTACGGAGGTCTGTTTACATGGACCAGGATCATACATCATTGAGGAGGACCAGCAGGTATAGATAATAGAGTGATTCCCTCATAACTTAGTATGCGTGTATCTTTTTTGTAAACTCAAGTAAACCCGAATTCGAACTTGGGTACAGGGGATTTTTCCTGCCGCTCTGCACTAGGTCTTACGGTCTGAACGTGGAGTCTTTCAGGTGAGATGATAAACCGAGGTCCTGTGTGCCCATGCATTCAGCACACGTCAATCCCAGTGGCAACGAAAAAGTTGTTTGGTCAAAATGTAACCCCCCCACACCCCCTTTCCTTCCTTATCAGTCACACAAAATCGCATGCAAAAAAATAAATTGGTTGCCTTGTCAGATAAAACTGTATGCTCTTAAAAGTGCTTGTTTCAACTTTCAGTTTCAGTCTTTCACTCTTCTCTGCATGATTTAAAACAAAACAAACAAAAACTGTTGAAATCATTTTTGTTAAAGTATTCATATTTCCTATGTATCTTCGCCTTGGCTTAAGGCTATGTCAGACCAATTGACATAGGCTAGAACACCAAGGCTACATGAAAGTGTTATGCTATGGATAGTTATGCGGGGGTTGTCTTTAGCCATAACAAGCTCCTAGCATAACATCATCAGCCTCCAAAATCCACCAAAGAGGGAGTGTGACTGCCCTCATGGTGGGGTAATCAAAAGTAATGTTCTCATGCCTACCTGATGCATTTGTACCACAGTGTTCAAGTGATTTAGCTGTTGGGATAATCTCTAGTCTTTTAGTCAGGGTATGTCAACATGCAATCAACAGCAACAACTTTTAGAGAGAGGGACGGAGAGAGAGAGAGAGTAGACTTTCCTACCATTCATCACAATCGCTTAGCACACACACTGACATTCACTCAGAAATGCATTAATTTGTGCAGTAGAGAGATGGAGACTGGGATAAAACTTTCTTGTTTGTAGGGTTCTGAATTTGGAGGTGCGGTATCGCCTTCCATAGGGAAGGAGCTCAAAATATTGACTGAGTCCATGACTGCTGTCGGTGACAATCACTCGCGCCTTTCCTTTCACTCATCGCTCGTACAACACACTCACACTTTCTTGTCTCACTCCCACAATCTTGCTACAGACATTCACTGTTTTGTTCAACACATTCTTACTTTTCACGCTCAAGTGTATATGAAGATTTTTTGCACTTGGCTGCTTTTTGTGGCAGCAATGCAATGGAGTAAGACCTACTTCTCTGAGACATTGCCCTTCTTTGTAAGTATTAAAATTACCTCACTATAAGATCACTCCCTTATAAGACCTCATTTTGGATGATTTTTAAGGTCTTATAGGGGAGGCTCCACTGTACCACAAAAAATTGGATAATTCACAATAGGTTTTAGAACCTAATCCTTTAGGCAAAACTTTTCAATATTGTTACCGTTATCAGTAACAGCGCTGTTGCTGTTTCTATTGCTTCAAGATTTAATTTTTTTTAAATCTCCAAATATCAGCTACACTGTATATCAAAAAAAATATCAGTCCTTTTAATTTTGACTTGTATATACCGGATTTGCGCTACATATGAAGACCAATTCAGTTAGTGTTCATCTGCTTGTTTGAGGACGGAATGCAGAGGGGTGCCTTCTAACTGTGTTTCAGAAGTACCCTGTGGTGCCCTTCACCATCCAGCTGCAGCGTCACATTTACGATGTGATGTGGATGAAGGTCTACTTAGACGGACAGGACATTTTGTCAAGACCCTTCAAATCACGGCACATGTATGTTCAGTTTGGTCTCAACCCCTTCTGCACCAGCGGTCCTCTGTCAGTGCTCAGTCATTGATGATGTTCTAACTTTTGATGTCACGACTATGCTAGTTTTCGCTTTAGAACAGTCGGGAAAGATTATATCACCAGACTGTTTTGTCAGATCAACTCTGACAGGTCTTTTTTTTTTAAATATTTTAATTTTTTTTTAAATTCAAATTTTCTCTGACAGTTAAAGGGTTATATCATTGTACTTAACACTTTTAGCAAACAATGCCAATTTTTTAAATATGCCAATAAGTTTAAATTTTCTTCATAATGCCAATCTTTGTTTGTAGAGCAACTCAGTCATTTGAATTTTTTCAGCATGTTAAGAAATAATCATGCAAATACTGTACGTTTTTAACAATGATGGCGCTTGCACCAAACTGAAGCCCCTCCTAGCCCAAGACAGAAGTGCTAACGCTGTGTTCTGGCAGCGAATCTGCTGGATAAAATTGTTGTGAAATAAGAAGTACGTCTGTTGGTGTAAAACAAGGAGGTAGTTGGCTGATGGTACGATGCAAAACTTTAAAAGCTTTCATTTCGTGGAATCACTGGGTTTTGAAAAATGTTGACTAATGACATGTTTTTGTGTGTGTTTTTTGCTGTCCCATCTTCTGAGCCGTACAGTGGCGTTGCTCCCACGCCGCTCGTTCCGAATCCCAATTCGCAGCTACACCCGAGTTTGTTCAAGTCGCAGAAACCGAGACCAGCAGTCCAAGGGGAGCGAATCTATGTTAGGCCGTCAGGAGGCAACCAGCCGAGGAAACACTGCACTTCGGTGGAGTTCAGTGGAGCCTGTTCAGGACACCACCTACTAAGCCCCCTACTGACGACACTATTCTCTTAGTCACGGAGCCAGCGTGAGTGAGGTCCTCCTCCGAGGGCGCCACCACGACCGTCCACAGACAGCTCCCCAGAACACACTGATCCCCATGACTTTGACCCGAATGCACCAAGGCATAGACTGGATTGGAAACCGAAACTGAGGTCACCATGAGAGCAGGGCATGCAAAGCCACAGAATTTGAGACATTTTTTAATTTTATGATTGATGGAAAATGAGGCCGATGATAATGATGATGATGATGCTATGGAGTTCCGTATCGGTCTGAGACTGCATGGCAGGGCTGTATTCTATACTTCCTTTCATAATGATATACTGGCGTTAAACAGGCCCGAGAACTACAGACACCTGCAGTGTTGGTCTTGTAATTAGAGCAACACTCTCAGAATCGCATCCGTTAAGCGGATGAAACTCGACTGTGTGGTTTCAGTCTTCCCATTGAGCCCATAGCCACTCACTCTGGGTAGGAGTCGGTCCAGGACCAAAAAAAACCTCGCCTCTGATGGCATTCGAACCCAAGACCTCCCAGCCAGTAGTCCGCGACGCTAACCACTACACCACGGCGGCTGGTAACTAATGACATGTTTGTTCGTGTACATGCATAAACCAGAAACTAAATGTAATGATGATAACTTGTTTTGGTTTGATGTTGCAGGGAGGTGAATGGTGTAAAGGCGGGATCAGAGATCCGGGAACTGCTGTTCTCTCTTCCAAAGATTCAAGAGGACCAGGTATGAGACTTTCATGGCATGCCAATCATGTAGGATTTATGTGGGAGACCAAAGTGATGAAGCTCTATCTCCAGAGTTATAATTGTTCTTTGTATTTTCCTAGAGTTTCTTCCGATTAGACAGTTTCCTGTCAATTATGAACACAGATGCGTCATTCTGCATTTATGCGCCTAAGTAAGAAATAATTA
The DNA here is from genome assembly GCA_017654935.2 of Phymorhynchus buccinoides. Lineage (NCBI taxonomy): Eukaryota > Metazoa > Mollusca > Gastropoda > Neogastropoda > Raphitomidae > Phymorhynchus > Phymorhynchus buccinoides. The sequence continues at coordinate 8,050 of JAGGCT020001126.1, forward strand.
GGCCCAGCATGTCCGACTTTGGCTGTAAGAAATCTTTTTGAAAGTGCTTCTTGAAAAAAGGCAGGAGAATGGACCGAAAAGGCAGAAAGATAGTAGATGACAGCAAGTAAATGAAAAAGGCAGAGTCAAAGAGAGTGATAGATTAGAGGAAGCTACAAGTACAGAACTGCCAGAAGGTGAGGGAACTATTTATACAAAAGACCCCCCCGGTATCCCCATGGGGGGATCAGTTATGACTTTGTAATGTGATTTTGCTTTTATGCTATCTCGAGAGCCTTGGTGTTTATCCCACGAGGTCAAAGACCATTACAGTCAGGAACAAGCGATGACTTAGTGTTTCTTTGCTGACAACAGCACGTGAGCAACCAACACGGCAGCTCTCAGGAAAGGACAAAGAAGTTACATCACGTATTCATTTTTGAAGAATTTTTCACTGGCGACAACCCCGTTTGATAAACCAATAATGTGGCACTGACATCATGAACTCATTCCAGATTCAAACAATCATCTTCTGTGTTGTCTCCAGGAGAAGACCAACCCTCTGGGAGAACATGCAGGAACGATCCGGGTGGAGCTTTATAGTGCAGGGCAGGAGGCAGAGAAGACCATCCCTGTGTTCAAGACTTGCGCTGGCGCCAGGGACCCCAACGCAGACACCAAGCTGCAGCACCTGACGAAGAAAGACGTTGGTCATAAAAAAAATCCCCTGGGTTAGTTTCCTTTTTGTTTTGCATGGGTGCAACTTTTCCTGTATACAAGGATTTGCTGTTTTTGAATCTTGCCAGAAAAGGAAGTTCCTTTTTTTTTTTGTGGGTCGAGCAAGATCTTTGTGTGTCTAAAGTATTGTATTTTTCAAACACATTAAAATAGGCATTTGCATAATTTGTGGAAAAAAGCAAACTAAAATACTAAAATACCTTCATAAATCAATTTTTGCTTCAGCTGCAGGGGAACATGGTTTTGAATTGTGTTTTGCGAACTGTAAGCCGATAATTTTTCTTTGAGACAGATCCCTGTGTCTCTATAATTATAGTTATAATGTGACTACCATATTTTTCGGACTATAAGGCGCAAACAAAATTCAAATTTTATTATTATGCTTTCTTAGCATACTAGTAGTCACATTATAAGGTGCAGGGATCTTAGTCTGGGGGAAAAAGTATCGCCCTATAGTCCAAAAAATACGGTAATAATAATCCCCCCATGGGGATACCATTACCGGGGTGACTTTCGTAGTTCCCCCACCTTCTAGAAGTTCCGTCCTTGTAACTTCCTCTAATCTATCACTCTCTTTCACTCTGCCTTTTCCCTTTGCTTACTGTCATCTACAATCATTCTGCCTTTCTGGTTCATTCTCCTGCCTTTGTTCTAGAAATTGTTTTAAAGATTTTCTCCAGCTGAAGACAGGACATGCTGGACCTAACTGTTTCTTCGTTATGGGCATGACAACAGCACAACGCATTCTCTCTCGAATGACAAGAGGCTCTCCGAGTTACTGACGATGAAGAAGAAGAAGATAACTAAAGCAAAGACTACAGGGGAAGATAAACATCCAGTCTCTTTTCCCTATATGAGTAGTGAGGACAGAAACACTGGTTATGTCCCTTTGAAACGTGACACATTTTACACATCGATAGGCCAGTTGAATTCTCCGTTCAAGTTCCAGTCCGAGTTTTTGGATAGCCTCCACTGTGAATAGTGTACACGTCCGCACTAAAGATAACTCAATCAGCCCAGTTCGCCGAGCTTTTAAGTAATCCATCTTACCCTTTTAGAATATCTTTGACTAAAGTAAGAAGCTGTTGTAACAAAATCAGACTTTTGTGTTATATCTGGGAAGTATGCTTTGTGATATAAGCCTTACAGCAGATGGGGCAGCTGCTATTCTGGATGTCTGGGATAGAATTTGTTTATAGGGAAAGACCTTGCCCACTCTCAACCAAACGGATTTGAGGATTCTTTAAAGAATCATGCTGATCAAGCCATTAATGTCTAATGTGTATGAGAGAGAAAGTGTGTGTGTGTGCGTGCATGCATGTATGTGTGTGTGAGAGGGCTTGCATGTTTATGTATTCATGCATTCTTTTGTGTAGTTAAAATTTTTAATTTAGTTATTTGTGGATTTTGCAGGGACCATTGTTTCGAGAGAGGGAAAAACCACCATGACCATCGTGCCAACAGGGCAGTTCCACATGGCGAAGAGACATTTCCCTTCCAAGCTGATTGAAGAACTGGTGCTCCACTACAGACCAGTGGTGTCTTCAACTGCACCCCCAATAATGGAGCCTCCTTGCATCAAGAGCAAGCCTCAAAGCATGGGAGACCACCGTACGCAGAATCTCCACATGTTGATGCAATCAGACGACGAAAGTGGAGGCTTACCTCCGGCCGATGGCTGCATCGATGATGGCAACACCACTGCTTCTGACGGTCATCCAGGAGTCAGGGGAAATTCTGGCAACCACCAGGAAAGCTGTGTATCTGCTATGGCACCTGAAATGATCAAGACTCATGAGAGCTGCGCATCCACTATGGTTCCTCCAGAAAGTATCAAGACTCGCGAGAGCTGTGCATCCACTATGGTTCCTCCAGAAAGTATCAAGGCTCGTGAGAGCTCCGCGTCTGCTATGGTTCCTCCAGAAAGTATCAAGACTCGCGAGAGCTGTGCATCCACTATGGTTCCTCCAGAAAGTATCAAGGCTCGTGAGAGCTCCGCATCTGCTATGGTTCCTCCAGAAAGTATCAAGGCCCATGAGAGCTGTGCATTGATTCCTCCTGAGCAGTTCAAGACCTATGGTGCCATTTCACCAGAGAAAATCCAGAAACACTACAGCTGTGCATCTGAAATGACCCCCCAGCACCAGATTTTCCAGTTTAATGAGGGATTGATGAATGAAGCAAAGAAGGAGGAGGCGCAGTGGTGGACCGATGAGTTTGCTCTCATTGACTTTTCTGACAGCGATGACTGTGAAATTGACATGAACGACGTGGAAGACGACAGCATTCTGTTCATGGGGAAGGAGGAGATGGAAGACGACAGCATTCTGTTCATGGGGAAGGAGGAGATGGAAGACGACAGTGTTCTGTTCATGGGGGTAAAGGAGATGGAAGGTGATGCCTTGGTCTTCAAGGGGGATGAGGACGGCTGCATCTTCGAAGAAGAACCCAAAGAGCACAGTATCATCGATGTGGAGTGATTTGGGTCCTTTTCTTGTTCAGTATCTTTTGGGATTGGGTTGAATTAACAATTTCAATGACTTAGCCCTTGCCTGTTAGCTCATTCGAGATCATTACTGGCCAATTGCTTCCTTTCACAACCGTTCAACACGAGAGTATGCGGTAGCGTACATCGTGTTTAAACATTCACACTTCACAACTCAGCAAACCCATGCAAGCCAAACTGGTATAGAAGTATTCTTCTACGGTCCCTTAACCCATTCACCGCCAAAGTCGCATTTTAGCACCACAGTGATTTAACACCTATGTCACTGAAAGGGGCCTATTATCCAAAGACCGTTGTTTTAGTTTTGGGAAGTAAGGATAGACCTTATTTTATATATGTTACAGAAGAATCCCCAATACTGCAGATGGATTTTGTTCTCTACCCAGGTAAACTTAATGGCAATTTTTGGCTGAAACATGGCTGGCGGTGAAAGGGTTAATAGTTTTCAACCAATGAAATTACTTCCAGTCTATTTTAAGGACGCCAACGAATGAAAACTTGTCCCTCGGATCCCCCCCTTGTTTGTCATGCTTTTTTTGCAAAACGTCATTAATCGACCAGTAATAACAATTACCCCGCCATGTGGGCAGACACACCCCAACTTCGGAGGATGGTTGGGATGAAAACTGCAACATTTTGTACTTGGCATGTTTTCCACTGAAAGTTTCAATGGATTGGGATGAATACTGAGCAATTTTTCATTATGAAACAAACTTACTTTTTTTAAAAGTTTGATAGGATGCTAGCTTTTGGGAGAAAAAAAGAAGTCAGAAATAAAAGGCTGTCAACTTTTTTGAAATGAGTTTATTTAGACTAGATATGTTCAATACAAATTTATAGTCTTTTTATTAAATCAAGCTAAAGATTTTTGTTGTTACTCTTTTATCATACTAATTCTTAAAAGCTATGACTAAGATTATTCTAAAAAATTTGAAATTAATGAAATTAGTTGTGGCGGTGCCATAGCTGATGAGGTTTAACCGAGGCGTGGTCACCGCTACACCTATCTGTATTAATTTTTAAAATCGGGACTTTACTGGTTTTTTTCGTACTGCCTCCGGGCATTGCCTCCAGTATTGTTCCCACCATATTTGTATTTACAAATGTCCCATATGTGTCTGATTCAGACCAAGAGGACGTAAAACTCCATTTTCTCTCTCTAAGATTATTCTGTATCAGTGAGTGCCAGTTTCTGTTGTGATTTTACAGTATGTTTTAGATCTCTTAAACAACTGCTGTTAGCCATTTTGTGAAATGTGGTTGTCTTCTTAAAAATGATTATTAAACTTGTTCTTTTTAAGAATGGTCATAATGGTTGTCTTTTTGATAATTATTTAAATTGTCTTTTTGAGAATTGTCATGAATAATAGTTGTGTTTTTGAGAATGGTTTAAATGGTTGTCTTTTTGAGAATGGTTTAAGTTGGGTTTTTTTTATAAGTGTTATGTTGTTGTCGTCTTACCCTGGCTAAAAGACTCCAAGGATCATCCAAGGCACTTGAACACTATGGCACAAATGCACCATCTAGGGTTAAGAACATTACGTGTGTGACCGTTTTTGATTATCCCGCCACGTGGGCAGCCACACTCCGACTTCAGAGGATTTTAGACTATGATGTTATGCTATGAGTTTGTCATGGCTTAGCCCTTTCACCGCCAATGTCGCATTTATGCACCACAATGGTTCAACACCCATGTCACTGAAAAGCATCAAATCAGGGCCTGTTATCTGAAGACTCTATTTTCTTAATTTTGGGAGATAAGGATAGGCCTAATGCTATACATGTCACAGATGAATTCACAATATTATTGCAGATAAATGTATCCAGTTAAGTTTAATGGTATATTTTGGCTGGAAAATGGCTGGCGGTGAAAGGGTTAAGCCAATCCCTGCACAACCATGCAGAACATGACATTGTGATGTAGCCTTGGAGTTCTAGCGTATGTCAACTGGTCTAACACAGCCTCATGCCAAGGCGTATTTTTCTGACTACGACTACTATAAGGCGATACTTTTTTCTCAGACTGACACCCCTGCGCCTTATATATGACTGATAATATAGTAAGAAAATAAAGTCTGAATTTTGTGTAAAATTTGGGGTGTGCGCCTTATGGCTTGTACCCACGTGTCGTCATATCCGGCCACAAGGAGCGCCATATTATTCGGAGACCGCCATCTTAGTCAGTAACTTTGTTTGAAAAATGCCAGATCGATACTGCGTACATGTGTATTTGGCTGTTCCAATTCGAAACTTATCTAAACTGCATTTATAACATCTGGATGTTTTCTTTACACATTTAGATAACATTTTCACTTTGTTTACACACAAATAAGGACTAAGATGGCGACACTTCCGTTGGAAGGGTCGAAATGCGCACGCAGGTGGGGGGGAGCCATAATAACTAAATAAGGCCTTAGTTATACTCAAACTTATAGTGAAAAATATATGGTATTTTTTAATTTTTAGAAATGGTTTAACACTGCAGTGTAAAGTGTCACATACTGACTTGATGACATCACTGATGACGTCATCAGATGAAGAGGAATAACTCTGATATGCTGGCCTTTGCTCTTCCAACAGTCAAGAGAGTTATATCCCCAAACCATTTTGCCAGATTGGCTCTATCAGTTGTCTTTTTCATGACATGATTTGTCCAATGATTTTTCTTTAAATTTATCTGGCAGTCAAGGGGTTAAATTGTTGTCCTTTTGAGAATGGTTTAAATGGTTCTCTTTTTCAGAATGGTTGAAAATGGTTGTCTCTGAGTGGTTGAAAATGGTTGTTTTTTTGAGGAAGGTTGAAAATTGTTGTCTTTTCGAGAATGGTTGAAAATGGTTGTCTGTTTGAGAATGATTGAAAATGGTTGTCTTTTTGAGAAAGGTTGAAAATGGTTGTTCTTTTTGAGAATAATTGAAAATGGTTGTCTTGAGAATGGTTGAAAATGATTGTCTTTTTGAGAATGGTTGAAAATGGTTGTTTTTGAGAATGGTTGAAAATTGTTGTCTTTTCGAGAATGGTTGAAAATGGTTGTCTTTTTGAGAATGATTGAAAATGGTTGTCTTTTTGAGAATGGTTGAAAATGGCTGTCTTTTTGAGAATGATTGAAAATGGTTGTCTTTTTGAGAATGGTTGAAAATGGTTGTCTTTTTGAGAATGATTGAAAATGGTTGTCTTTTTGAGAATGGTTGAAAATGGTTCTCTTTTTAAGAATGATTGAAAATGGTTGTCTTTTTTAGAGTGATTGTGAGCCCTAACAATGCTGCTCTCTTTCGGAAGTTCACAAGGGAGCAGGAATATTTTTAACCTTTAGTTTATTGTTCCTTTGGAGACTGAACAATGTAGGTAAACATTTCTTTGGTTTTATTTTTCTGCAAAAGGATGGGTGCGATCTGTGTGTATGCTTGTATCTGTTTCCATCTTGTATGTATGTTTGTCTGTCTGTCCTTGCATAATAATAATAATGGGAATTATATAGCGCTCTTTCTCACATGAGCTCAATGCGCTTTACATTGATAACAAGAACATTAAAGGCAAACAAATAATCAATCATTAGAAAGTAAGATAAACATGATGATTGCACGCAACGTTCTCTTACTTCCTCACACACACACATGTACGCGCGCGCACACACACACGCACGCACGTACGCACGCCTGCATGCATGCAGGCACACACACACACATACATGCACAAACACATGAACGCACGCATGCACACACACACGCACGCACACACTCTCCCACAATTAATTATGCAAGAGTAAAATAGTTACAATATGAAAATTCTAAGAAGAAACAGACCACATTCACATTCTCAATCAAGTTTGGATACAATACTGCAACTTGAAATAAAATCATACTGCCATCGACATACCAATTACATAGCTAATTATAATAAACAAATTTTGCAAGAATAAAAATACCCTTCTACCTCATTTACAAGGATTTAAAGTTGAGTGTGGTTGAAAACAAGTGTGTTTGAAAACAAGCTTGAGTGATTCATTGTGTTAGCATATTCTTCCTTAAATCAAACTCTGTTAGCTTACTGGGAATTATCTTATCTTGATCTTTTTTAGTGGTGCTAAAAATGTATATGGTTCCCTATGACAGAATATAATTTTGTTTGCGTTTTTATTTAATCGCATCATGGTTTGTAGATGAGCTCTTTGGTTTTTTTCCCCCTTCAAATGGTGTTATCTTCTTCTTCGATCACTCAGACAGTTGCCTGTCAATTATGAGCTCAGATGCGTCATGCTGCTGTTATGCTCCTAAGTAAGAAATAATTAGGCCCAGCATATTGTCGATTAAATTCACAAACCTTGTGTATCGATTTTGGTAGTTTTGAGAAAAACAAAAAAAGCTTTAAAAAATTAACTGCGTGTGCCACAATTTATTAACTATGATGAATTAGTTGTTCAAGAATAAATAAAGACATTGCAAGTTTAGTCCTGAATTTTGTTAGCATTACTTTTTAACGTTTTTAGATATACTTGAAAAGTACGAAGATACAAGATTTTTGTCCTTAAGTATCATCTAAATTTGGGACTTAAGAGTTTTTCTTCTATTTACACAACCTCATTTACCCCAGATAGAAAGTCGTTAGAGATACGAGCTTTTGGTGGAATGTGGCGGGAAAAGTGAGAGAGCTGACTATGTATCTAACGGAAAAAAACCAAAAATTGAGATACGAGGTTTGTGAATTTCTCCGACGATATCCGACTTCGGCTGGAGGAAATCTTTTTGAAAGCGTTTCTTGAAAAAAGGCAGGAGAATGGACAGGAAAAGCAGAAAGATAGTAGATAACAGTAAGCAAGGGGAAAAGGCAGAGTCAAAGAGAGTGACAGATTAGTGGAAGTTACAAGCACAGAACTTCCAGAAGGTGGTGGGGCTATTTATGCAAAAGACCCCCCAGTATCCCCATGGGGGGAGAAATAGTGTTATACCTTTTGTGTTTCACCTGACAAAGTTCAACATTTGATTTGATGTGTTATTGTTGTGTTGATTGTTGATCCATGTGATGATTATTGATTCATATCCATTTATTGTTGATCCGTGTGATGATTGTTGATTCATATCCATTTATTGATATTTGATCCATGTGATGATTGTTGATTGATATCCATTTATTGATTTTTGATCCATGTGATTGTTGATTGATATCCATTTATTGACCTGTCTGTGGTGGTAACTATAGTAAGCTTCAGTTTTATTCCATTTCGCCCACCAGTTATGCATTTTATCCCAGTTTTGTTTTGTTTTGGTTTTCCCCTTTGCTTTCACACTTTCTCTGTTTCATTTTATGAAAGTGTGTCCCTGCTTCTTACTTGGATTCAAAGTTATAGTTATTAACCCTTTCACCACCAATGTCGCATTTTAGCACCACAGTGATGTAACTTCTATGTCACTAAAAGGCATCAAATTGGGGTCCATTATCCAAAGACCCTACTGTCTTAGTTTTGGGAAGTAAGGATAGACCTTATTTTATATATGTCACAGAAGAATCCCCAATACTGGAGATAGATTTTGTTCTCTACCCAGGTAAATTTAATGGATATTTTTGGCTGAAATATGGCTGGCGGTGAAAGGGTTAAAGCTTATTACCAGACCACCCTTAACCCTCTTGCATTCATTCCACCCAAAACCGCCCGGCCGGAAGTTGCCTCTGTGTATTCAATCCGCCCAAAACCGCCCATAGCTTGCCCCCACTCTGAGACCCCCTCTGATGGCATTTCCATCACGCGCTAAGTTCTGGCTTGTTGTACACACACTATGAAGCAGCTTCTTACTTGCAGTGATGTGATAGCAACTGTATGGCGCTCTGGGTGCTTCAAAAGACAGATTTTTCTGATAATGTGTGAAAGAATATGAACACTAGAAGAAATTTTGTCTGCAACAAATGCGAATGCAAGAGGGTTAATGGCCAGTTTGTCTTGTTGACAGCTTTTCGTTCATACGGAGTGATATCAGATGACACTGATGAGAAGTGATTTTTGCCTTGTGAAGACTGACTGGTTAAAAAAATATGATTTTTGTCATATAAATAATTGATAGGGAAACAAATATGACTCAAGCTGGTGACTTTGTTGACGAAGAAAACCCTAAGGTACCCAGGTCTCAAGATGATGATTTTGTTTTGTCAATTAAGAAGATTGTTGCTTTTCTTATTGTATTTTTTTGGTTCATTTATGTGTGTGCTTTGCCATTTTCTAGTCATTTGCTGAAATCCTATTTGTACCCAGCTACAGACTTGTGATAATGACCTGTGCCAAGATTGTTGCACTACACACTCTATGGCAGACCGAAGGGTACTATTGTCACTATAATAAACGATAATTCATACCTGTTTTGTTGGAAAAGTTGTGTTGATCATGATTGATGTCACCTGTGATTTTACTTTTGTTCAACAAAAATGTGTGTGAGATGCTTATTTTTTGTTTCTTTCAGCCATTTTTGTTGACTCGTTTACCTCTTCTTTTTTTTAAAGTAACAAGTTTTGTTGCGCAATGAAACATTCTTAACAGATAAGTTGCCATAATCTGTATTCAGTTAAGTGTGAACTGTTTAAACTGTTGCCATAATTTTTATTTTCATTTCTGTGTGAGCTGTTAAGACTTGCCATAATCCACTGCCAATAGTGTGAGTTACTCCAACTGCAGAGGTAATACAGTATGTTGAGAGAATTGTGCAATGGCTTTGTGTTGTTGGTAAGGCTGCTATAATGAAAGTTAAGGATCAGCTACACTGCATACGATTCAGTCCCAAGGCAGTCCGATTGTGACATTTGTGAAGCATGATTCATGACATTTTATTTTATTCATATATTGGGGTCTTCCCCTAAAACTTTATTAAAAAGAAAATATAACTTAATTTAACGAAATGTCCCATATGGCTTCGGCCAAGAGGACGTAAAACAAACTTCCGTTCGTTCGTCCGGGTCTTGAGGATAGTGAGCAAATTTTTTTAGAAGGAAGTATTTCATGTGAATCATGATTCACAAACATTATCACAATTGCAACGCATTGAGATCAAATCGTGTGCAGTGGCCCCTTTATAGATTGTAGCAAATTTGAAAAAACCCATGTAAAATGTTAAAATTGCCAGGAATTTCTATTGAAAATGACTGGTTGTTGCATTGCATTACTTTCCCAGATGCTTAATCATGTTTGCAATGAGAAAGAAAAGCCATTTTGATCATTTTCATTTGTTTAGCAACTGATTTGGGGGGTTTAGATCAAGTGTTGATTTAGCCTTCAAGGCGTATGGAAATGCTCATAATTATTGATTGAAATGATTCTTTTGGTTGCTTGCAATAAAATCACCCAATACCAATAATCTTGTTTGTTGATTATCTGTGCAAACTGCAAATTATAATCTGTTTTTATAAATATACATTCTTGAATGATCAATGAAATGTTCGCCTCCCTACACACATGTCCATACGCACGTGAGCCATCACATAATTATTTGTGTTTATCCAGTTGCTTCTGCACAGATTGCCATGCACAAGACACAGATACACACAAGCACATCCACGCTCGCTCTCTCTCTCTCTCTCTCTCTCTCTCTCTCTCTCTCTCTCTCTCTCTCTCTCTCTCTCTCTCTCTCTCTGTGACACACACACACACATGGGTGAGAGTAAAGCATTTTCTCAATCCTAAAATAATACATTTCAATGTTCTCTGAATCTTCATAATCTTGAAGTAGTGACTTAACATTAAAAATATTTTGGTCAATGTGTGTGTCTGACTGTATGCAGGATGGATGGGGATAGTCTTAGAATTGCATATTTATCATCTCTTGTTTCAATCTGCCATCAAAATGATCCCTTTTGGCAGAAATGGGGTTTTTTAAACACCCATTGATCCAGGTGACTAGATGGCCAATCTTGAAGACTCTTTCTACCAGCTTTTTAAAATCCTGCACTACATAGGGAGGGTCCTATTAGATAATGGCCTTTATCATGAGTGCGATTAATTATTCAACAAAGATAATTATCTGGAAATAGGCACAGGAGCAGACAGGGAAAGGGGTAAAAACTTGGCCATCGGCATTTTAAATATTGCTTAATAGCAAGAAATTTATCCTATTAACTTTTGCAAAGTGCCAGTTAAAGGGGACGCAATTTCAAAAGGTTGAAACCTCCCATGGGGATACCGGGGAGTCTTCTGTACAAATAGTTCCCCCACCTTCTGGAAGTTGTGTGCTTGTAACTTCCTCTGATCCGTCTCTCTCTTTGACTCTGCATTTTTCCTTGCTTTATTATGATATCTACTATCTGATTTTTGGCCCATTCTCCTGTCTTTTAAAAAACAAAAATCTTCCATATAGTTTTCTCCTTTGAGCTCCTTTGAAATCGGAATGTGTCGGCTGAATGCAGCGAGGACACCAGTGAAAACTGAAAAACGGACACATACGTATCCATTCTGGCCTTATGGCCTGGTAACGCAGAAGAAGAGAAGGTTGAAAATGCTTAATTTACTGAGGGCTCTATTTTGACATGCCTTAGTTGACCTGGTCTGGCGCCATAACCATTTGCTTTGAAACGATGACCAAATGTAGACTGGCAAATCCAGAAACTTAACGAGAGCGCCTCATATATACTATTCAAAAGAATTTAAGGGCCACTCTGATCTTTGCCATGCATTTTGAAAATTCAATTTGGTGTCACAAATACAAAACATTCTGACCAAATTTCATTTAAAACTAAGATAATATCCCAAGCAACATGTTTTTTTGTCAAGTATTCAGATGTTTCTCGTCCAAACATGCTACACTAACAAGAAACGTATAAAACATGAACACTGGCTCTGTTATTGTTTATTGCTCAGTACACAAGCCCTGGTAGGCCTATGTAAAATAAAAAGTAGGAGTATATATGTCAAACAACACATTTTGTCATTTTTGTGCCTAATAATGAGATCAACAAAAGTTATGTTCTTTGCAAGTTTGTGTGTGTGTGTGTGTGTGTGTGTGTGTGTGTGCGTGTGCGTGTGCGTGCGTGCAAACCCAAAGTGGCTGAACCAAATCATTTCACATTTGACACATATTTAGTTCATTTATCTGTATACCAGATCGTAGAATTGTATTGCATTAACATTATATGTTTTGAAGCAATAGCTAGCTCATCAAATAACGCACTTTCCTAAGTTAAAAGTCCCAAAACATGACGACTCAAAATAGGTGTGTCCACTCAAGCAGCAAAAGCAGCAGTTCGTCCAGGCTTTCTTGACAAGTTATGGGGTTCATGAGACATCGGTTACATTGTTTTCCTTGCCAACAACAGCAGATACACCCAGTGAGCGACGTGGCTGGATGATTTCACAGCCAGGTGGCGAAAAGCTCAAGTGGGTCCGATCCCAGTGATAGCCTCTGTTGGGGGAGAGAGAGAGAGAGGGGGAGCATCTTCAAATTTTCAGATAATTTGAATTAACCATCTTCATTTTGTGTGAAGATGTGGTCCTTGCATTCTTTTGAGTAGCATAGATACACACATTCACATGCGCGTGAAATAGACGCAAAAAAAGCACCCCGGCGCTTACTCCTCCCTGCTTCGTGTAGGCTGATCTGCGGATGGCATATTAGGTGATTTTGTAGTGTTTTGCATCTCCGGACTATAATTAGGCGGGAACTGTGAAATGAAAGGGACATCACTTGCAGTTGCACTAGATGGTTCAAAAGCTTGTTTCAGACTTTCACTCTCGGATTTTTGAACTCGTTCTCACTTTGTCAACGTATTGTCACAAGTTGCAGCGTAAGTAATGCAAGCTATGAAGAGGTTTCCCCTAACCATTTAGCATTATTTTTGGCATCATGTTCTTGATTTATTGCTTCTATCTTGAAAGATTCTTCTCCTTCAACTTCAAGTTGAACTTCAAGAGACTAGAGTCTAGAGTCTAGAGAGGAAAAGAAAAAAAAAATATAATAAAAAGTAACATAATGAGAAAGAATCAACGAATACACACACTTTCAGATTTGCTTGGATATAGACGTGGTGAAAGCCCTGACATGGCTTTAGTTGTCGACGGGGCTATAATTTTAATCAATCTTAAGTATGACTTTCTTGCTGATTTAAATTAATGCATGTTTTTTTTATCTTTCATTTGTTTCAATGTTGCTTTTGTAAAGCGCATCAAGCATACTATACTGTATGGATTTTAGCGCTATATGAAATAAAATTATTAAATTCCTAGTTCCGGGCTGGGATGGGGAAAACTACAAGGAGCTGCAGGCAGCTACTAATTTTCACTTTCACCCCCAGCAAGCTGGAAACTGGCCAACCCTAGACACTCCATAAGGCAGTGCCCAGGCCCCAAACAAAAAGGCAAACAAAGACAGGACAAACAGATCCCTAACTGCAGGGGGAAAAACAATTGGGGGTGCCCACTGGGGATGAAGGGACTGGGGTGGGAGCGTTTGTTCAGGGTTTTAGTGAGCTGGGATATGACTGAGATCTCTGCTGACACTGGCTCTCCTCCAGGGTCTGAGACGTTGGTTCACTTCAGGTGGTGCTGAATCCTGGAGTCGAAGGATGCCAGCGACAATGTTCTCCGGGAGGCAGTTCCACTCCGGGATCGTGCGAGAGAAAAAGGTTCCCTGGCGGTACTGTGTCCTGCACGATCTGATGTCATACGCCTGCGTGTTGGTCTGGTCAGGGCTCCCCATTCTGTGCGTTTGTGTGTCAAATGTGCGTGACAGACGCATTAAAACTTCGTACTGGGGGTGAAACGACACACTATAATTACTACTCAAGGGTTATGAGACGCACTATAAATCTGCCGAGTGCGTAACAGACCTGGTTACTCTACGATTTTGGCATAGCATGCTACAAAATTAGGGTGTCTGCTACGCAGCTACGACTCGAAATAGCAAACTCCGCATTTTCATTACCGGCAGCTTTGAATTTTGAGCGAGCGTTGTCAAGGACACAGATCCGTTCAGTTTGAGGCAAAGTGAGGCCGCCGTGTTTTCCAAGTCTCAGTGCAAGTGTACTAGGCGACTCCAGCATGCGCAGGCTGTGTAAAGCGATCCGTTGTAAGCCGACATAGCTGGGGCGCGTTTCCTTTGACATTGCTGCACGCAAGCTGTGCTGCTTTATAACGTCCCTTCAGTTTGCGCGGGCGGCCAAATTCGCGAAATCACCCGATGTGTTCCTTCGAGTCAGCTTCGAAACTGCTTTGCAGTTGGCGCGCACAAGTTGAGAGAAAGTTTGCTTCAGTTCTTGTGAGGAAAAAAATGGATTGCGGTGCACAGCAAAAGCGAAAAAGACACGAAACGGACGACGAATCAGAGGTGGAAGAAGTAGAATCGGAAAATGAAGCTAAAAAGACCAAGCCAACTAGAACAGCAACTCCGAGGACTGTGAACCAGAAATATCTGTCGAGCTACCATCGGGAGTTTCTATGCATCATAGCATTGAAGAGGGGGGGGAGCATCACGCTTTTTGCAAACATTTTACTGTCAGTGACGCTGGTTTGGCTGACTGCGCTAAACACCGTAAGGGGCGCACAAAGATCTGGTGAGCGTTTTGAAAGGAAGCAGTAACTTCCTTCAGAACTTCATTGAGAAGAAGAAAGAAGAGTCGAAAGCAAGGTCTGCAAAATGACGTCACCAGGGCCGAAGCCATGATGTGCATGCTGATAGCGCGGTCCAACTTGCCACTTTCATCAGCTCACAAAGGTGAAGGTCAGGTCATGATAGTACTTGATCATTCTAGACTGGTTGATTTTTCACCCTCTATAAGTTCACCCTGGGGGTGAAGAGACCCTCTATAGCTGCTTCCTGGGGGTGAAAATACCCTCTATGGTCAAGCAAAATGGGGAGCCCTGCTGGTGTCCGGTTTTCTTCTGGCAGTTGGTAGTTGGCGTGTGTTTGGTCTCAATTTTCAGGAGTCCGTTCATATATTTGTAGAGGGTGGTAAGTCGCGCCTTTTTTCTCCTCCTGCAGTGAAGGCCAGGCAAGTTCTTGCAGCATGCTGTTGACACTGAAGTTCTTCCCGTCAAGTCAATCGGCCAACTTCATTTGGCTGAAGATTTTGCTGATATTGAGAGAGAAACAAGAAAAGAAAACGAAGTAGAAGAAAGCAGACACAGCAGAAGGAAAAATGAATAAATACATATTTTTAAAAATAATATCTTTACATATTGAAAAAGATCTTTTAAAAAAAATAGGGGAGGGGGGTTCAGTGTTCCTAGTCTGATATGCCTAGCATTAGTGGAGCTGAATAGGTGCAATAATGTTCTGCCCCCAGCAAGCTGGGGACCTAGTCCAGCCCCAACCCAGCCTAATACTGTGTGAGGCCCACAATCGCCAGACCAGAACAATGCAGCAGTAAGGATAGATAAGGGGGGATGGGAAACCAAACTTGTACAGGAAAAAGGGGTGGGGCAAAAAGAAAAAGGGGGAGTGGTGAAGGTTGTTGGCTTACATCTGGGAGCCAGGTCTGGACCTTAAGAGGTCCAATGACTCAGCTTCCACTGTTTTTCCAGTCTGGGATTGTCCTGGGAAAGAACGACATTTGTCTGTACAGCGTACAACAAGCTGCAATGTCATACGAATTGGTGTTCGATTTTCTTGCGCCTCTTCTTGTGTCTGATGGTACTGGCAGGAAGGCTGAGTTGATTTCAGCGAGGCCCTGGCTGTATTTGAAGAACATCTCCAGCCTTTTGTTTCTTCTCTTTTCTTCCAACGATGGCCATTCCAACGTTGAGAGTATCTCATCCATGCTGGAGGTTTGGCGATACAGTGGAACCTCCCTTATAAGACCTTCAAAAATCATCCAAAATGAGGTCTTTTAAGGGAGGGGTCTTATAAGAGACTGGGTCTTATAAGGGAGGTAATTTTAATACTTACAAAGAAGGGCAATGTCTCAGAGAAGTAGGTCTTATTTGAAGAAAAAAACCAAATTACGCCCAAGTTTAGCTGGTGGGTATACTTCAGATTTTACTGATCCTTTTACGAACACACTCAACCATGGACTAAAAGTAATGCGAAAGCTGTGCCTACCCAAGTCAAAGTTAAAATCATGAACGCAGTTCACAAAACAGGAAAATTGTTCACTGAAAAAATAAAAAGGAGGTCATTGTTGAACACTTTTTAAAAAAGAGAAGAGAAAGAATTTGAAAACATAGGCTGGGGTTGGGGTGGGTGGAGGGTAGCGAAGTAGGTCTTATATGGGAGGGAGTCTTATAAGGGAGGTTCCACTGTACCTGTTTGCCACCCAGCGTGCACTCCTCTGGACTTTTTCCAATGTGCAGATGTCTTTCTTGGTGTAGGGGTCCCACCCTGTGCTGGAGTACTCCAGAACTGGGCGGACGAAGGCTTTGTAGGCAGTTTCTCTCAGCCTTTTGTTCGTTGTCTTCAGATTGCGCCTCAGAAAGCCTAGAGTCTTGTTTGCTTTCTTACTGATGTTGGCAATGTGAGGACCCCATTTGACATCGTCTGTGATCGTAACACCGAGGTGCTTGATTTCATTTACCTCCTCTAGTGCTTGGTCGTGGATGGTGTAACTAACAGTCTTCTTTTCTTTTTTGCACGCGTGGCCTTTAGTATGCTTGATGATGAAAAGTTTTATCTGTTAAGTCTTAGCTTAAGATCATTTAAAACATTTTTAAAATAAGAATCTGATTCAAATTTCAACATTTCTGTTGAAAAGGCAATGTTTTGCTGTGGAGGATGCCGGAAGGAAAGGCTTTTTCTTTTGATGTGTACTTAAATAATAATAATAGTATAT